>JAOVYX010016921.1:0-23416 GCA_035668315.1 Drosera spatulata | reverse complement strand
AATTTATTACAAAAGAGAAAACGCATATTTTTGTTACGTTTATTAATTTTCGAACTATTATTTGATCATAATTTTTACATTTATTTGATCGTAATTTTCTAGGACTTTACACTTAACTAGGGTATATTTTACCCCATTCACTCTTTAGTACTCTTTTTTCCCTCCTGAAATTCATTCCCCGCAAGCCAAAATCCTCTTTAATATACTGACTGTCCAGTTTTCCTTACAATGATGCTGTCTCTGCATGAAATTACCTTATGAACACCCAACTCCTCCCTTCTTCTCTTCACGCAGCACCACCACACCATAACCATCATCATCTCCATCATCACTTCGCCTCATCATCAACACCACGACACACCTCACCACCACGCCTCACCATCATTAAACACCCATCACCACCGTGTCTCCAACACCACACCACCACGCCGCCACCATCTCCATCGCCATCATCATTTTCCTTCTTTGGCAAAACCGAAGCCGAACATCTTCATGCCACCACCATCACCTTCGCGCCACCACTACACCTACAACCACCACGCAGCCACTAGAGCATCACCATCACCTTCCTCGACACGCCGCCATCATCCCTGGACAGCGACAAACAGTCGCGCGACCCCCTCCTCATCGTCCTCGTTCCCGTCGCTGAACCGAAACCGACACCACTACCCGTTTAACACCAAAAAACCACCATCATCACCACCAACGCCACCCCATCACTCCCTTCAAACAGCCGGAGATGATCTAGGAACCAAGAACAGCCACAGCCTTCGATACCGCTACCATCGTACGCCTTCTACCATCGGCGTCACCCATTAACCACCGCGAACCAACACCGTCATCACTTCCTGAGCCTCTAACGACCCCCAAGAACACCCCCGAGATGACTAAGAAGCAACCATACAGCCCTCGTGAATTTTCCTTGGAGCATCGACGCACTAACTTAACAGAACGACTTTTCGTTGAAAAGAAACGTTTCCGACGACATTCTCCGTCCACCAACGGGTTCAGAGTAGTGGTGTTAGATAGACAGTGAAGGTAGTGAGGTTTGGGTGCCATGGGTTTCGAGTTTTGGGATGTAAACGAACTTAAAAACACCTTAACAAGCTTTTCCGATCAAATTCTGATGCAGGAGATAGAGAAGCAGGAGATGCAGAGCATTCCGTATGCTTCAGCTATTGGGATCTTGATGTATGCAATGGTATGTACCAGACCCGATATTGTCTATGCAGTTGGAGTTACGAGTAGATTCCTTTCTAATCCAGGAAAAGAGCATTGGACAGCAGTAAAATGGATTCTGAGATATCTTAGAGGTACGTCTAAGTTATGTTTATGCTACGGTCAAGGAAAACCTGCATTAGATGGTTATACAGATGTAGATATGGCCAGAGATGTAGATTCTCGGAAGTCTATCTCGAGATATATGACAACCTTCGCAGAGGGAGCAATGTCATGGCAGTCAAAGTTACAGAAATGTATTGCTTTGTCTACTACAGAGGCAGAGTATATTGCAGTCACTGAAGCTAGCAAGGAAGTACTATGGATGAAGAACTTCTTGTTAGAGTTGGGATTACAACAGGACAGGTATAGACTCTATTGCAATAATCAGAGTGCTATTCACCTTGCCAGGAATCCGACCTTTCATTCGAGGTCGAAACACATTGATGTGAGATATCACTGGATACGTGATGCATTGGATCGGAAGCAATTTCAACTTGAGAAGATCCATACTGATGCCAACGGGTCAGATATGATGACAAAGACCTTACCCATGGAGAAGTTTGACTTCTGGAGAAAACAAGTGGGCATGGTAATGGTCCCCACCGTTCGGGAGGGGGAGAATTGCTAGTGCATTGTTACCATTGCTAGTGGGTTCCCTCCATGGGGCCCACAAGCAATCACAATTTTTTCCAAATGACAGCAAAGAAGAAGGCGCGAGAAATCAAGCAGTTTCAGGAAGAATTCGGATAGAGGTGGCAAAGGAATTTAACGCGGTGAAGGAAGGAAAAAGGGACGTCCTCAACCCTCTATAAATAGGGAGCAAGGGAGGAAAACATTTACAACACATCAAACACAAAAATAGCATCAGAAGAGTTAGAAAAAATATCCAGTTTAGGATATTGAGGGGTATCCTCTACGGATATAATTTATTCCGTCAGAGAAGAAAAATTAGTGAGAGTTATCCTGGTGATTGTAATCCCCTAGCATAGTCTAGGGACGATATTTGTAATCCCTCTTTAGTGGATATTTTGCTATTGCAACGGTCCCGTGATTTTTACCCTTTTAATTTTTTAAGGGATTTTCATGTTAAATTTTGGTGTCGACTCTATTTATTTTTGGGCTATTTATTTATCCCATTTTTATAGCGCAACGAGGGAAAAGTGCTGGACAATTTTCGGTGCACCACACACCGACTTTTCCCAACACTTTAAGGTGGCCATATGCTATATTCCTCATTTTTCATTCGAAAGTTCTCTTAGCACTTTAGCTTCAAACAATACGATCACGTTAGGAGGAGGGTGGAAGCGTTTTCCAAGTTGGATTTTATGTGGCAAAAACACCAAAATGTTGAGTGTTTTTTGTTTTGCTTTAAGGATATTAGTAAAAACCTGTTTATCGCATATACTTATAAGATTGTATAGCATAATGTTACAAGATTCCGCAGTGGCAACAAGCTAAGGAAAAGTGACACGTTTACTGCCCTACACCATTTCAAAAAAAAAGAAAAAACTAATTCAAAATTTTATTTAAAAAAAACCTAATTTAAGATATTACCGATATTTAAGATAAACTTACAAATATGATATCTAACTAATCTATTATATACATGTAAATAACAAACCATCCGGATGACAAACGGCATGACGACATGTCATGACATTTTGTTTTATTTAAACTAAAAAAGAAATCTTTACCAATTACATATCTAATCTTTTATTACGAGTTAAACTATTAAGGTTAACTTTCAAAAATGAATATCAAATCTGACCTAATTATTTGATCAAAAGTATAAATAAATAAAATCTTAACATCATATGTATAAATTCTAAAACAAAATAATTACATCTTATAAATTTTATACGATCATTTAAAAAAACTTTAAAATTAAATCTTATATAAGTATAATTTAGTAACAAATCTAACCAAAACGATCCTCATATCATGTTGGAATTTTTTATCTTACATCCATCTACCCAAAATTATTTTACCAATAGTATATTTCATGAGCCAATGATTTACTTAAAATTGATTGTGAATAATATAATATAAGCAATGCATAGAAATAGTAATATATAATTTAAAAATCTTGGATCAATTTATCTGTAAATATTAAATTATTTCAAAAAGTCAAGAAGTTATATTTTGAACATAGTATATGATTATAATTGGGTTATATTGATTTTGTAATACGACCATTAATTTCTATTTTTTTAATTTGACATAAATACAATTATGTATAATATCTATTATTATGATATTTCACCGTGCAACGCATGGGCTACTATTTTAACTTATAAAATATGATATCTAATTATCATGCGACCCGAGCTCAAGCTCGCATCGTAAAACATACTCTCTCCGTCCTAATTTATATATAATCGTTTTGACTTTCACACTCGTCGAAACGAACATCGACTCGTATCGTGGGATAATCAAATACTTCCTCCGTCCCACATATTTTACAAATATGTATGTATTTTGTATTATTCTATACGCATGAATACAAGTCTCGTTTTCAAATCAAATCACATCCGATCGTCTCGCAATATGTATTAGGCTGAAGTACGTAACTTACACAACCATTGATCTTTCATGATAAAGTTATAAAAAACTATTTTTGATCGTCGTTGCACGCGTACCAAAATTTGTATCGACACGCGTGCTAAGTCAAAATGTTGCAAAATATATAGGATGGAGGTAGTATCATTTTCATAAAATTCTCATAAAATACTAGTTCTAGTTAAAGTTATAAAATATGATAATAAATGTAAATGAAAACAGATGAGAAAAAACCGACAACGGTTTATTGATTTTGGGGCAATTATTTTAAACTCCTCGAACAACTTTCATCTTACATTTTGGTACCTTTTTTTTTATGGCACCTTTAAGTACCCATTCAAAATTTACTTTATAAATTCATACTCATTCCCTTAAAATACCAACTCTACCCCACATTAACCTAACCATATCATTCTAAACTAACTCAAGTCACACCCTTAACCTAACCATTCCCAACCCTTCACCTCCCAATCATCTAAGCCATTCAACCCATTTCTCTCCTCTGCCTTTAACATCACCACCACCTCATCACCACCTTTCCTTGTCCACAACCTATTCGACCAAATGCCCTCTAGTCCTCTTCTCGGATTTCGTTCTAGACGAGACAAATTTGGAAATGAAAGACGATGGTATGAGCGAGACTTGGTCGGGGACGATGAGTCATCATAGGAAAAGGTGTGAAGAGGATGAGGCTAGTATAGACGTCGTAGCTGGATAAGAGATTCATTGTCGTCATGGAGCATTTGGGGATTGGGAAGGCAATCCCAAAGACGATAATGGAGATGATGAATGTGGACGGATTGAGGCGGATCGAGCATAGTGGTGGCAGTGTTTCAATGGGGAATTTGATGCTACTATGGTTAAATTTGATGCTCCGTATTTCGAGCATGGTTTTTATTTTAATTGTATTGTTATCATAATTCATGGTGATTTACCGTTGTCTAGTGTGTACGCTAAAAATTCGAGGTCCTGATATAACTGATGAGCTGAAGTATTTCGTGAGATTGGTGACTATATGCATGTTTTTCTCAAAGAAGCCATTTCCTATATTCTTAGAATCTACGGGCATCTCAGAAGCTGATGTTCCTCTTCAAGAGCACAAGACTGGTGTTTTTTTTTAATTGTTTCTGTATTGTGTTGTTAAAAGTATACAAAGCATGAAGGAAAGATGGAAGGGAAGGTGGCTGAAATGGATTGTGATAAAGATAAGCAATGGAATGAGAGAAGAATGAAGCGATAAAGATTAAAGACTCTGACGACACATTGGCATCCATCAAGCTTGAACCCGAAAATAGATGATATATGAAGTGACCTTTTGGGTGTGTGAATTATTCTTTCGTGTTACATATGAACTGACATTTCGAGTGTATGATCTGTTGTTCATGTTATGTATGAACTGGTATTTCAAGTGTATGAACTATTGTTCGTGTTATGTTTGAAATTTGAACTGGCGTTTTGGGTGTATGAATTATTGTTTATGTTATGCATGAACTCACATTTTGGGTGTATGAACTGTTGTTCGTGTTATGTATAATGACGTTTTGGGTGTATGAACTATTGTTCGTGTTATGTATGAACTGACGTTTTGGGTGTATGAACTGATGTTCGTGTTATGTTTGAACTGGCGTTTTGGGTGTATGAATTGTTGTTCGTGTTATGTATGAACTGACGTTTTGGGTGTATGAACTGTTGTTCGTGTTATGTATGAACTGACGTTTTAGGTGTATGAATTGGTGTTCATGTTATGTTTGAACTGGCGTTTTGGGTGCATGAATTGTTGTTCGTATTATGTATGAATTGAAATTTAGGGTGTATGAACTGGTGTTCCTGTTATGTTTGAACTGACGTTTTGGGTGTATGAATTGTTGTTCATGTTATGCATGAACTGACGTTTTGGGTGTATGAACTATTGTTCGAGTTATGTATGAATTGACATTTTGGATGTATGAACTGTTATTCATGTTATGTTTGAACAAGCGTTTTGGGTGTATGAATTATTGTTCGTGTCATGTATAAACTGACGTTTTAGGTGTATGAACTATTGTTCGAGTTATCTATGAACCGTCGTTTTGGGAGTATGAAATGTTGTTCATGTTATATTTGAATAGGCGTTTTGGGTGTATGAATTATTGTTCGTGTTATGTATGAACTGGCGCTCTACGTGCATGAAATGTTTTTTTTTGTTATGAATAAACTATTGTTCTTAGAGAAAAGTTATAAGTGATTGTTTAGTTATGAATAGTTTATATGTCACTATGTAAACTGGTTTTTCACGCAATAAACTCATAATTTTGGCTAAATGAATTGTTACTCGAAACATGAAATAATCTACGAACTTGAAACATTAAATAATATGAAAAAGTGTCATGATGTTAAACCAATGTATAATAAGATGAAATTATCATGATGTTGAATACATTACATAATATAAGTATCATAACATTGATGCATCATATAATCTTCACACATGAGTGTCACTTGTGTATTGAATTTGAACATTTTGTATAATTGATTGTTGGTAGTTGCATAGAAGTATAAAATTGAACATCATTAAAAGATATTAAGGCAATAAATTGTTCCATATATTGAATAAACTGTATATCGGTGAAAGACATTATATTGTTATACAATACGTTTATTGTAATATAATTAAACGAAGGATAATTTTCAATATCCAAAGCTCAACGTCATGATAAGATATTAAAACATTATATTATTCCATAGAAGTTTAATCATTATGGACGGACAAAGTTCATATAATTGTTTGATATAACTAAAGACTTTATATTCTTCATAATTGGTTTTCTTCATGTTGAGACAAAGTTATGCATCACAATCGTTGCATCTCATTTAATCAGTTCTTTCCAATACTATTCGAACTAGATTGATGTGGATATATATGAGTTACAGTTAAACATACAATTAAGGTTGATACTAATCCAACTTTATATCATTTAAGGCACGGGTTCTAACATTATGAATTTTCACCTGAAATATTAGCAATATGAACTGTTTCATATTGAACTGTAAACAACAAAGTTATGTATGAACTGTAATGGAATCAATATTAACTGCACATATTTATGGATGTCGAAATCAGATTATGATTTAAACTTATTACATGAGTTGTAAGGATCATAAATATATAACAATTTGATGATTGGAACATAAATAACATTCCACGAGTTAGTATTAGATCCTGATTGTAAATTGTATTCATTAAAATATGAACTACCACCCTTCAATGTGTGAACTATTTCTTATGAATATATGGACTATCTCCCTTCAATGTATGAACTGTGCCTCCTCCGGATATGTAAATTACTTTCCTACAAATACATGAACTGAATTCATAGAATATGTTGTATCCATTCAATCGCAGATACAATACGCACAAAATTCCATTGATGCGACGATGGTCACCGCTCTTAGGTGACGTGTTCTCAAAACCCTCCTGATAACTTTCTTCATCGAAAAATTAACCGTCGGTTTCTCTTCTTTGTTGATGGGCCCAACCGCAGACAACGTCGTCATTGTCGTCGATCATTGGCTATCTAGAAACCCATCAGACCTAACCATTTTAGCCATCATCGATATTGAATGATTATCATCATCGTCGATAATGGATCAAAATTCACCCTTAAATTCCCTTGATAAGTTGAATATTAGAAACTCTTTTTTTTTTTTTTTTTGTGAGAAGGGTGTTGAGGGTTTGGATGGATTTAAATAGCCATGGAGTTTGAAACTCACAAGTCAGGTTAGGATTTTGATGGTGTTGTGATGGCAGCAACAAGCTTGGCGGGTGGCAGGGAGTGATGGTAGTGAGAGTCAATTGAGAATGAAGAAGAATGGTCAAATAGATTAGATAAGGGATATAAATATCTTTTACTCATTTTTAGGTATCTTATTATAAATGAAACTATCATTGGGTACCTAAATGTGTATTGAAATATATTAGGTACCAAAATATAAGTGAAATTTGATGTAGGTATTTTAATGTAATTAACCGTTGATTTTTACCATTATCCTTATTTTTTAATCCTGTATATTACCTTCATCCCACACATTTTGTAACGTTTTGACTTGCACGCGTGTCGATGCAAAGTTTCACATGCGTATAACGACATTCAAATGTAATTTTTTATAAATTTATCGTGAAACATCAATTGTTGTGTAACTTACGTATTTAAACCTAATATATATTGGGGCATGATCAGGCGTGATTTGATATGAAAACGGAATTTATATTTATGCGTATAGAATAGTACGAAACTATTTTATCCGTTCGTGCAGTAATGCACGGGACAATAAAAAAAGCTCATTTTGACTATACTATTAAGAAAATGATATCATATAACTTTAGTATTACATATGAGCCATTTTATTTGTCAAAAATTTTGCAAACAAAATTTTATCTCCTTGTTTATTTTTCATTAATTATTGAAATTGATAGTCCCTCCGTCCCAAAATAATCGCAACATTTTGATCTGATACATGTGTCGATGTAAAATTTGACACGCGTATAACGACGATCAAACGTATATTTTTATAAATTTATCATAAAACTTCAATGATTATGTAAGTTACGTACTTCAACCTAATACATATTGCGGGACGATCAGGCATGATTTGATATTAAAACGAGATTTGTATTCATATGTATAAAATAGTACAAAATACATATATGTTATAATTATTACGGGATGGAGGGAGTATTTAATAGGGAATTGATATTTTCAAAACTCATCAAGATACCATGTGAGAAGGGGCATTTTTGCCTAAAAAATTGATGTAACCAAATTAGTCTTGGAAGTATCATTTCTCTATTTAATACTAAGTATAAATTTGATAGATATTTGGATTAATATTTACCTCATAAAATTCAAAAAAAAAATATATTGATTGATAAATAAATTTCAAGGAATTTTTTTAAATTTGACTATTTATTGTATTTATTTTATAATTTGTATATATTTAATCAGAATGATCAAATAAAAAATTGAACGATTAAAATTAAAAAAATCCCAATTAAATTAAAATCATCTATATTTATTTAATTTAATATATATATATATATATATATATAGTATAAAATATGTGGGAGGGAGTAAATACATAACCAAATTTTCATACGCGGATAAGATACATGGTTAAAATGTTGGCCAACTAGGTAGGAGGAGGCAGCGCAGGAAGCGGAGTACTGATCTCGAATCCCCACAATCATCAGCAGCACGAAACAGGAGCTCGAAGAAGTTCCATCATCACAGACACTGAAGAATGTCGTTCACGGCGAGAGCGCTGAAGGTGCCACCAAGCTCGGCGTCGCTGGAGGAAGCGCGAGGGAGAGTGTTCGAGTTCTTCAAGTCTGCGTGCCGTTCGATCCCTTCTATCATTGAGATCTACAATCTCCAGGACGTCGCCACGGCTTCGCAGCTCCGGTCCACCGTCGCCGCCGAGATCCGCAAGAACGCTCACATCGATAACCCTAAGGTCACTCAATCCAACTTTTTCTTGTCCTTTTTCTCGATTTAGGATAATTGGTTTCATTTTGGCTCGGAAACAGCCTCTCTATCCCTAAAAATAGGGATAAGGTATAGGTATATCGCTCTCGTGCAGAGGGGCTCTCCCCCATGCCCTGCGCTCGGCGGGATTTTGTGGGGTGTTCCTTTGTCCTTTGATTTCATTTTGGCTCGGGAGCCCTAATGTTACGGTCCCTGAAGTCGAAAGAAATGTTGGTTTGTTTGGTTACGTGAGGGTTAGGATTACGGATGGTTGGGGAAATGTTATGGACAATTATCTTTGTGTAGTGCCGGAGTGTTTTGGGAATTCTCACTCTCGGCTCTTGATTTTAGTAGTTGTTGGCATATAATATGGAATTCATGGAAAATCAATAGAAGAGGAAGAGAGTTTCCTAGTGATTGCAGGCAGGTGATTGCTGGTAGCATTCCTCCTGCTATGGTTATTATGATCATGGTGGTTGTGATAGAGGGGTTTAGCAGCACAGGCCGTAGCACAGTGTCGGGGTGTTGCTGCTTAGTGATTGCATGATTGAGTGCTGCCGATGGATGGTGGAATTGGAGAAGTGTTGGTAGTTCATGCGTAGGACAGAGTGGAGTTTCATCGTTTCCTCTAGTATGCAAAGTTGAGAGAATTATTTACACTGGTCTCTTATCAACATGGTGCGTACTGTGCTTAAGTGAAGGGTGTTAGATACATTATAGGTGGCCAATTAAAGTGA
Source organism: Drosera spatulata (assembly GCA_035668315.1). Classification (NCBI taxonomy): domain Eukaryota; kingdom Viridiplantae; phylum Streptophyta; class Magnoliopsida; order Caryophyllales; family Droseraceae; genus Drosera; species Drosera spatulata. Next base: position 13,398 of record JAOVYX010016921.1, on the reverse strand, counting down.
TTCCATTAGAGTAGAGACTGATGATTAAAGGCATGCTACTGTTGGTTGAAGTTCTCAACTTAGAATGCTCTTGAGTGTATTCAAAGGCAAGCTATTCTATTGGTTGGTTATTATGACGCTCAAGTGATGGCCGTTTGGAGCACATGTAGGTCTCAAGATATCTCCTTGATAGAAGACTAGAGACTTGTACTGAAAGGCAAGCTACTCCAAGGTGACGCTTTTGGAAAACTTTTCTTGACCTAATGGTATTGGACAACCCAGAAAGTGAAGATTCTATTTGGACTTTGATTTATCAAAGCTCTTTATATTTCCTGGAGATAAGGAATAATACAGTGGCACAATTGAAGCAATTGAAGAGAAAATTGAGAAGATTTGGACAAATGAGTTGGAGAGTGTAAGTAGAACTATATCAACACTACAGGCTACGTTCAGTTACAACAAATATGAGGTGGCAATGGCAAGCTGCAAAGAGTTGGAACCTTGTGCTCATGGAAAGATGAAGATGGCCATGGACTCATGTGATGCTAGTAGTGTGAACATTATCCTACATGAAGGTTATCCTTAATGAGCCATTTCATTAGACAGAGATAGAGATGATATTTTGATGGGACCGGGCCAGACCACTTCCCATGTCAAGATCTTCTTGCTGTGGGGTCGCCGATATCAGCTTGCATGAGTTTAAAATGCATGTTTGTTAATTGGGCTCATATTCTCATTATAAAATGTAACCATGCCTCCCACTGTCCCACACAACCAGTGCCCTATGCTATGGTACCGGTATTATTGTTGACCAGTAGAGTTGATAAAGATTAGCAATTTTTGTCTGGGATTTTGTCCAAAAGAACCAACTCAAATTAAGCATAATTCCAATACCCAACTCTTTAAAATTCTATTTAAGCTACCCAAAGCTTATTAAATATCTCAGTTTAGCTATCTCCGTCAACTTTTCGTTAAAATTAACAAAATCTTTTTGGAAACACAAAAAGCACTATTTTAAGTAAAATTAATTATATAAAAAAAACACTCTTCTTCAAAGTTTCATCACATCTTTGGAAATTTATTGGTTTATTGGTTAAATGGGCTACTTCAAACTTATAACCCATATATATTGGCTTAGAAAACAAAAAAGTTGCTCATTTGACGAATAAAAAGATAAGTTTGGATGGTCGAGATGTGATTTTGAGGAATTGAGTGTGTTTATGTAAATATTATTAATTAAAATGGCATCTTTTTTGTATTTTTTAAAAATATTCCGTTAGTTTTAACGAAAAATTAGCGGGAGTATTTAAATTGGAACATTTGTCAAGTTTTGGGTGGCTTAAATGTAATTTTAAAAACTTGGGTGTGTTTTTTTAGAATCATCCATAGTTTTTTTTTTTTTTTTTTTTTTTTTTTTTTTTTTGATATACATCCATAATTTGAGTAGGCGTTTTGGGAATAATCCCTTTTTGTTTGAATCCCTGTGTGCTGCTAATATCAGCCAGATATGAAATGTAAGGACTTCATGGCTACTTTGGGCCTTGAAGAATTTAATTCTACTTGTCATTTACCTTTCTGCTCTGAGCTCTCTTGGCCATAGTTTTGCACTGTCAAATGGCTACATGCCACCCTTGGAAGCTTGATATTTATTTACTGGTGATATTTTTTAACAATATGACTCATGGTAGCAGCAACATCTTGGGTCTTGAATACATGCTGTTATAGATTTACTACTATGATATAAGTTTGGTAGGTGTGAAAAAAGTGACTCAAACTAAACATAAATTAAATTAAGCCTCTTGTTTTAGACAATTTCTATTTACTAAAGAGGTGAATTGACTTATTGAAAAAAACAAAAAGAAAAAGAAAAATGAACAAGAAAGTAGAGGTGAATTATAAAACCTTTTTTTTGGTATTTAGTGATTTAGTCAAGAAGAGTTTGCCCGCTCAGTGATAGGCCACTCTTTCTCCTAATCATCTAGTTAGGGATTCGACATCTCCTAAGGAAAAGCCTCTGTTATAAATATAATAGGGGTAAGATTGTGTACATTTTGTCCATCTTGCCATTCTGACACCATGCCTTTGGCATGATTATATGTGTTCGTTGTTTTGCTTTGCTTTTACCGTACTTCAGTTAAGGGGAATGAAGTTAGACCTATGCTTGCTCCACGCTATTCTTGGCTTCACTTTCATGTGTATGTCTCTGTGAGGAGCAATATGCTTGCATGACGATGTCCAAGCACAACGAGAATTCATGAGTTTTTGAGAGTGATCATACCCTGCTTTCTGATTATGTACCCTTGTGTGGTAGCTTCTCTTGATTGATTTGGGAAAATCAATGGCAGGATGCTGATGAATGATAAATCAGGCTGAAAATTTCTTGTTCTTGATCTTTCTCCTGGTACTGAGAGTTCGCTTTGCGCTTTCTGGAAGCTTAGTATGGTTATCTCTCTTCTTTTCTCCCTTTCTAGTCCTCTCCACTTTTTTCTTCCTCTGTGATAGGTCCTTCACATGTAAAAGATCCAGTGTGCTGCTCGTCTATGCTCGTCTATGTTCTTGCCATGAAATTCCAACCCCTTCGTCTTCTGATACTGTTTTCTAGGATCGAGTTGGAAATCCAGCTGAAGATCTAGCCTTTATCTCATACTCTCCGGTTTCGAAAAAAGAGGAGTTTGTTCTGTTTGTAACACTCGTCAGAAGATGTCTTGGTGTATGTTCCATTTTTATGGATTCCCCACTTGATTTGCCTAAATGAAAGTAGCTACGCCATTGAGACTGCCGTGAGCCAGAACTTTATGGCATTCTGCTGTTTGTCTTGGTGCTATTTGTTGGATTTTTCGAATAAAGATTCGACATGCATCTTGTTGTCTCTTGTTTAGGGATGAGTTATACTACTTGTGTCCCTATCTTTTGCTTTTTTACCAGTTGGATGATTTGTGGTTACATAAATGTTGCAGGTAATCGACTTGCTACTCTTCAAAGGAACTGAAGAGCTGGTCAATATCACCGAGCATGCAAAGCAGCGTCACCACATTCTCGGCCAGTATGTGGTGGGGAATCATGGGCTAGTCCAGGATCTCGGTAGCAAAGATCAGGGAATCTCGCCCTTCCTCAAGAACTTCTATACTAGCAACTATTAAATCTCATTATTTCTCAGCCTCAAGTGTCATGTTGTTGTCCAATAACGACGCATTTGTGTACTTGAAACTTTGCGTTCAGCGACTCTTGGATACAGGATGCTCTTGAGCGTATAATCGTTAATGTTGTGTTCAACTGGCCTTGTCCGTTTCTTTTGTGATGTGACCCACCCTGGTGTTATCGCCATCCTATTGTTAAATCCAAACTGATTCTGTAGTCCATCTTCTTGTGTATGTATATAAAGCAAACCGAGATGCGAATTAGTTGTATACTTGCATGCTCACCAGCAGGGTGAAGGGCAGTTGATCAATGAATCCACATGAGTTCCATAAACCCCCTAAGTATAGAGTCGTGACATAGGATCCCCATCATCAAATTTAAAAATATGTATTTAATGTTTATATTGTCATATGAAATCGTATTTGGCACAAAACCACATTTAAAAAGTTCATAAAAGAATCACTCTTTATTAATTTTAAAAAAAATTGAATTATTTTGACAATAAACATTATTTAAAGAAGTTAATAAGAGAATCATCCGTATATTTTTAAAGTTTATATTTATCATTGTCATAAACTTTGTCATTGTCGAATAGTTCAAGAGGATTTTATGATCCTTTTTCAATATTAAATGCATTATACCCTGGTGAGGAAGGGTTATTTTATTGATAAACAATCATTTCCCTTGACGGTCTGATGAATTTATGGTCAGTCATTTGTGGTTAGATTTTTGGATTAGAAAATCAACTGTTGAAGTTAAAAGCTCATTTTTGCATTAATTAAAGAAGAGAAGAATCAATTTTAATCACAATCCTTCATTTGCAAATCCAAAAATCTAGTTACAAATAAACTTATTCGTAGTTAGTCATGATGCGTACGTCGTAAGACGTGCAAATTAAATCCTAACTATACCACACGTAGCAGATTCACTATAATGTAGTAATGACAAGTTTAGTCGATCCCACAAAGAATGGATACAATAAACTAATTTTGTGTCAATCACTTAAAATGAATTTTATGTGGTAGAAACTTGTTAAGATAATATGAATAGATTGGACTAAATTTAATCAATTGGAATAAAATATATGACAATGGATTGTGATTTATTCGTGGGATTTTTTCATTGATGTTGATTTTTTTTTTCCTAGATCTTTTTTGATGTATACTATAACCATGTAAAACCTAACTATATGTTATGTTATAAATTATGATAGCCAAATGAGAATAAACTATTACCTAACAATAATTAATCTAGGTAAGATGATAATATATCAAGACTAATTAATGTTGAATAATTTCATAGGTATATTGAATAGAAAAGAATAATTCATCATTTATGAATCATGGCATGAATATTTTAGGCTACACAAAAAAGAATAATATAACCTATATTTTGCTACTTTATATTATCAAAAGAGAATAATAATTGCTATGATTGATATTTTACGTCATAAATTAGCCAAAAACTATATCATTTCATTTCAATACTAAGATATAATCAACTCGTTCATGATCAATCATCCAGATCACAAGAAAAAAAATGAAGAACATATTCAATCTCAGAAATCCCAAAGAATTGACATCAATACATTATCACATAAAAGATCTACGCTACGATCATGATGGAGAATAAATCAAAACTAAGTATCAATCCAAGATCCATTACAAATCACGAAACAAAGTCTAAAAAATTACGAATAAACCCTAAACCCAAACGAGAATAAAGTTTTGATGAAAATCCTAATGATCCCGACTCTATTCCGATGTTGTTGATGTCCGTAGATCGATCCTCTCCGTCTCAAAAAGTTGTAGATCTATCTTTAGGGTTTGAAGAAGCATTCCTCTTTGATGTGTTAAAGCCGTTCCCAATCTCTGATAAAATGCAGGTATTTATAGGAGAGAAAGAAATAATCAACTCCCCCTCAAATCTCATATTTAAAACAACGAGGATATGCAACTCAGGAACCTCATACGGCCGTGCTTCATGAGAGACGGACTAAACTGGTCCGTGTTACGAGAAAACGTGGTTTCCTTCCTAGATGGCGCATGGCCATGTCTGGAGTGACATGGCTTGCTTTAGGTCGTGCGCTAAGAACAAACCTGAAGGGAACACGGTCGTGTCAGCCTGAAGATTTCACCCCAGGCCGTGTTTGGTTACAATACATCCATAATGATCAATAACACACCCAGTTTCGCTTCGAACACTTCCAATCCACTATGCTATGCATTCCAGAGCTCCGCAAACATCTTCCAAGCATCTTGATCGTTAATCCATTCTTCTATCGTCATTCTGCAATAAAGCCGAAAGTTTTAACAGTACCAGATTGTAAAAATAAAATTAAACTGATACGATTAAATAAACCATAAAACTGAAATAAATCATAGCTTTAAGAATGTAAAATAATGTGTGTTTTCCCAAGCATCAAACCACAAATCCAATTTTTCCTTCCCTTAATTATTAGATGAGGGTGACTCCTCTTAAGGGTATTAGAAAACAACATATTTGTTAATGAATGATTTTATTGATTCTATTGAATGATTAAGTCGTTTGCTTTAAAAGTTTTATAGGTTAGTTAAATGATTAATCCGTTCAACGGATTCATTGGTTTTGTTAAAACGACTCAATTCTAATCGGTAGAATGGCTCAACTTATCACAAGTAATGTGTCTCAATTTTTCTAAGATGATTTTATAAAAAGAAAGAAATCTGGTGATAAACTAAGGGGTTGTTTGGTATTGCTGTTTAAAGTTATAAAAATAAAAATCAATAATAAAAATAGAAAAACAATTACAAAAATCAAAATCACCTTACAAAATAAAAAGATTTTTTGTCAAACGGATATTGAATACTATACTCATATGAAACAAATATAAATTGAATAGTTTTCGTTTTATTCCTTTTATAAACAATAACAAAAAACAAACATTTTTGTTTATCAATCAGTGAACGAAAATAAAAAAATCAGAAAGAGAAGTAATAAAAACAAACCAAAACTCATCAATATGTCGTTATCCTTTTCATCAAGTCTGAAAAAAAAAAAAAAAAACATTTAACTCCTCTTAATTTTTCACCTTGACATTTTGACACCTATACTTTCATAATATGCACTTAAACATTAACAATGAAAAGTCTCATTTATCCTTCTCTATCTTCTATGCATGGTGTTTGGGAATTCGCTCACCTCCATACACTCACCATATCCACAAATAGAGAGAGAGAGAGAGAGAGAAAATATCATGGTACATTGAATCTGGTGCTCAAACCAAATTCCAAGATCACTAAATGGTGACATAATCTTCTTCTAGAGGGCTGAAATCAAGCATTTGAGTTAATCTGAACTTCATAGATCGAGGGAAGTTGTGTTTTTGTGTTGGATTTGGTTAGCTGTCCAGTGTTAAATCTATGACACTGAAGTAAAAAAATCGTGGTTCATAAGTTGCATGTCTTCTTCCTTCATCATATATGCAGGTTGTCTAGTGAAGGTTATACATTTCAGTTTCATTTTGGTGGAAAGTTTGTTTGAGAACCTGTGGTTGACTATGTTGGAGGATGGGTAGACGAAGTGCATGATGTAAATCCTGATAGAGTTAGTATGTTACATATAATAGACATGCATCAAGACTTGCTTACTAAGAAGATTGGTTATGGTGAACCTGTTGTGGCTAATTTTTCGTTTTTCGAACCAGAAGCACATTCATTCGAAGGTGGGTTGTTTTCTTTACATGATGAGAGCATGTTAATGTCTTGTTCTTCTCATTTGCGGCCTAGGTATCCGTTTATAAGTTATGCTCAAACAGTTTCTACTCCAATCAAAGTGATTTCCCCAAAAGGGAAAACTTTAAGTATGGGTGATCTATGTTTTAGTGCTGTTCCAGTTAAGATGCTAGAATGGACTGATATAAAGGGGGATAGGATTGATGAATGCCAGGGCGTTGAAGGTAATCAGGATTTTGGGGATAATTGTGTCGATGGAGAAGGTGATGAAGAAGATAGTATGTGCAGTAGTGTTCCTTCCTGGTCTGATGAAGACCCTGTTGAGCATGATGATGATATTTTTACTGAAGAAACTAAGTGCAATGTAACCGAGTAGAGGATTGACACATGTAATGAACATAACTTTAACACTGATCATCCTGAAACTAATAAAGATGCTAGGAGGAATAATACAGGACAAAGTCATAGAGATGGGGGTGATGGAGAGTGGTTTTTTGATGTAGACAGTGACAGTTCCCTAGAATCTCTAGATGAATCAGAAGAAGAGGTTGGTAAGAAGAAATTTAAGTGGTTCAATAAGAAAGATATGTAAGACCCAAAACTAGAAGTGAGTTTGATGTTCAAGTCCCCAAATCAATTTAGGGAGGCCTTAATGAACTGAAATTTCAAGGGAGGCTATGATATTGAGTATGTCAGAAATGAAAGGAAGAAGATCACAGCTATTTGTGTGCACTCACCCCTTGGAAAACAATAAATAAAAAGGAAAAGAAAGAAAACAGAGGAAAACTCAACCTCAAACAGATACTGAACCTCAAACATAAACTGGAACTCAATCCACTATCCTCAATGAAACCCAATCTCAAAATCAAGCCCAGATACAATCCTAAACACCTGTTTCTTATTGTCATTGGAGAATCCATGACTCACCATTTCCTAGTGTAGGACTTCAAATTAAATCATTCAACAATAATCACACATGTGGAAGAGCCTATAGAAATCATCTTGCTGATTCTAGGTATGTCTTAAAGACATATCTGGAAAGGATTAGAGACAATCGTACATGGGGGGTGAGTACAATTCAAAGGGATTTGAGAAGGGAAAAAATGATGGAGGTGAGTAAGTGGACTGTATATAGGGCTAAGAGGAAGGCTACTGTTTCCATTATGGGATGCTGAAGACCAATATAGGAAAATCAAAGAGCATGCTATGTCCATACTTGATACCAATCCTGGTTTCACATGTGTTTGGGTGCTTTGAAATTTGGTTTTTTAGTTGGATGTAGACCAATCATAGGTCTTGATGGCTGTCACTTGAAAATTTCTTATGGTGGGATTTTACTTGGTGTTGTGAGGAGAGATGAAAATGATAACAAGTGCCTTGTAGCCATTGTTGTAGTTGAATCTGAGTTCAACGACAACTGGGAATGGTTTTTGGATTTGTTGATACAGAACATAGGACCTGTCGATGAAAAAAATTGGGTGTTTATCTCAAATAGACAGAAAGGACTGCTTCAAGTTTTCAGTGAAAAGTATCCAAATAAAGAGCACAGATTTTGCTTGAGACACATGTATGCTGATTTTAAAGATAAGTTTGTTCTGATCAACAACTGAAGAATATATTTTGGAGGGCAGCTTCAACAGGAAGCAAGAAAGAGTGGGAATGCTTCATGAAAAGCTTAACAGAATCAGTTCAAGGAAAGATGGAGAGGAGAATACATATGACTGGCTGAAGAAGTTAACTACAGAGCAATGGAGCAGATCACACTTCAGTCCTAACCCCAGGACAACATATGCTGTCTTGATCAATAACATTAGTAAATCATTCAATGCATACATAAAAGAAGGTAGGGAAAAACCCACAATCAGTATGTTAGAATGGATTAGAAGAAAATTCATGGACAAGATCCAAGTGAAGAAGACTGGTTTGGAAAGATATGATAGAAAGTCACTCCTCATATATGGAGAAGAATAGGAAAGATCAAGATACAAGTTAGGAACTGTTTTTCAATTTATGTAGGGAAAAACAAATCAGAAGTCGAGGAATGGGGACAGCAATATGTTGTTGATGTTGATATGAAGACATGTACCTACAGGATTTGGGATTTGAGTGGAAATCCATGCAAGCATGCTATAAGTTGCTTGCAGCTTAACAGAGGACAATTTCCTCAATATGTCCATCCATGTTACCAGGTACTTTACTTGTATCATGTGCTATATTTATGTTTTTTTCTTTATTTTACTTATTGTATCTTTATCTTACAGCTTGACCTGTATCCATGTTATCTTTTACTTTATTTTAGAGGACGCATACCTGGTTGTATATTCTTCCAATATCAACTATGTACCAAGTCCTCCTAATTGGATCTCATCTGGGTTGCCTCCTTTGATTCCTCCAACTATAAGAGTTCGAGATGGAAGGCCATAAAAAAAGAGAAAAGGGAAAATAATGAACCGAGAAAGGATCAAATCAGGTCTAGTAGGCTTGGAGCAATTATGACTTGTGGCAAGTGCTTTCAAGCTGGACATAATGGTAGGACTTGCAAAAGTACCATTGATCCAAGGACAAGGTACAATCAGGTCAATATTTTGATGGTTTCATGGTATTAGTAGTTTTTTTTTTTAATGGTTTTTTGTGTCTTATAATTTTACTCTTACATGTTATCTTATGTAGAACCAAGGGTCAAGACCAATACCACTTGCCAATGAAGGAACATCAAATAATATGGATGAATCATTAAGAAATCATGGTCAGATAACATTTCATCTTATTTTTATGGTGAATATGGTAACACAACCTGAATGTGATGTAAACATGATCTTGTATGCCTTATAGGTTCCATCTGTGAACCATACCTAGTCATCAAATGCCTTAATTTCAGGAACTATCTCATCTCAATCATTTCATCAAGGAAGAGAAAAAGCAAGGGGAAGAGCAAGTTCAAGTGTTAGGACTAGAAGAGCATTAGCAAGTGCACGAGTTAGGGTAACAGGGAGAGGCCTGCATTGCAAGTGCAATTGGAGTTGTACAACTTCAAGGGAGTGGAATTACGAGGGCTACTACAAGTACAAGTAGAGTAATGGGAGTTAATCGCAGTTGAAGAAATTCTTCACAGGTCAGATCTATTAATGAGCCTCTGGATGGTTTATGAGAGAGGTTTATATGAATCTATCTTATGGTGATAATTTGATTATGTTGTTGTTGTATCAGATTCCTCGGTGTTTATGGTGACAATTTGATTGTGTTACTATTGTATCAGAATCCTAAGTGTTGTTGTCATGAACTGGTTTGTATCAGATGTTGTGTTGTTGTATTTTTTGACTGGTTTGAATCAAATGTTGTGCAATACGTTTGTATCAGATGTTGTTGTTGTTTGTATCAGACGTTGGCTGGATTTATGGTTTGTATCCAATTTCATGTTCAATTTACATGTGTTTGTGTCATTAATAATTAATATTTACAGGTGCTGAATTGGTTTGCTCAGTTGTTCAGTTGCTTGTATTTTGCATGATCAAAACGCAAAAAAATGTTATGCATGATCTAAGTCGTTGACAAGAATTCGTACATACTCAATCTTGATACATGATCAAAATGCATACAACAATTAGGATCATACATCAATTGCTTCATTGATACAAATTCATTGATAATCATGGACAAGAACAACAAATTCATTGATACAAACGCCAAACATTACAACACTTCAAACCATCTGCTTCATTGATACAAAAAATCCAACAACAAATTCATTTCAGTAGCAGCCGCAGTGCTCTAAGTGCTACGATTACGCCACACACAAATTTCGAAAGTCCTATCCTTATTTCTGGGGACTTGATTCTTTCTGCGAGTCTGTCACAACCACAATTACACAAATTGTCGATCCTTCCTTTGTCGATCGCCTAAGAACCAAATTGAGAACCAAAAGTAGGCTTGCACCAAGCAAAAAATCCGCGCACGTCGCACTTGTAGAAGAGACAACCTCTGGTACTCCTATCGGAGCCAACAATTCGAATTGATGGAACCTTAGACAACGACACAATTTAGGAGTGAAAATGAGTTGATTGTCGTTGCCATCACCCGCAGTCGATTGAAGAGAACTCATTTGGGATAATGGATGGTTAGGGAAGAAGAGAGTGACTGAGATGGTCGTTGGAAAAATACTGGGAGGTGTAATAAGTATATAAGGTGAAAGTTAAGGGCATTAATGTCATTAAAAGAGGTTAAAACATTCAAATTAGGGTTTTGGAAGTTGAATTGGTCGAACATAAGGAAAGGGATAACTTTTGCACATGTCCACCCTAAAGGAGAGTGTTTAACTGGATATTATGAAAATATGGGATGTCAAAATCAAGGATGTTAATCGGTTCAGTTTCGACTAATCAATTCGGTTATTATTCGGTTCGGATTTTAAACCATCAAAATTGAAACCGAATCGATTATTAATTGGTTTTAAATCCAAAATCAAAACCATTTAGTAATCGATTTTGGTTATTCAATTTTTAATCAGTTTCGACTAAACGCCTTTTAATCGAGCTTATGGATTTTTGTTAGACGGTTCATAATCGGTTTTATTCGAGTTTTAATCGATTAAACGATTTATTAATTAAATTAATCGATTTATCGATTCGATTGAACGGTTAATTGGTTTAGATACTCTAATCGATTAAACGGTTTCAAATCATCAATTAATCAGTTTAATTGGTTTTATTTTAAAAACCAAAATCAAAAAAATTATTAAATAATTAATTAATTTTGATTTCGTTTCTCGATAATCGATTTCTATTTAATTTTAACATCCTCTATCAAAATGAGTGAAAAGTTGGGGGAATTAAATGAGTTTTTCCCAATCTCAAAAAAAAAGACACGGTAATGGAAACCACGGATCCAATGTAATGGAAAGAAAATCACCATTTTTCCTCAGCTCTATTAGCTGAACAAAGCGGGTGCTCCACCAACTTCAGATCTGCTGTGAACTCCTCCTCACACCATCAACCTTCTCTTCATCATCATCACTCTTATCCCGACGACGACAACGACGACGACAACAACGACGACGACGATCTTTCCGTCACATACAGATTCAGACTCGAACCAGCATCATCACTCTCCGCAGATCTCAACAATGCAGAACCCGGCAATGCCGTCGCAAAGCACCTCTGCCACCAGCACCACCGCCAAGCCCTCTCCCCTCAACGTCGCGCTTAACCTCACAGATCACTCCCACACCCTCCTCGCCAAACTCCATCACCTCCTCACCCTCCTCTACCCATCACAGTCCTCCCACTCCCTCCCATTCCCCTCCTCATTCCACACCTCCAACATCTTCCCCAACTTCCCAAAACTCTGCCTCCACCTCTCCAAACAATTTCCCCTCCACACATCCAAGATCAACATCCACAGGATTGATGCGCCCGCCTTTGAGTCGTTATCGGATGGGGCGGAGATGTATGCTCAGAATCTGGAGCCCTGGGTTGAGCTTATGGTGGAATTGATGACCTGGAGGGAAAGGGCGGTAAGGGTTTTGCTTGAGATGAGCGGGACGGTGTTAGGGTTGAGTCCCGGGGAAAACGGGGTCGTTTTGGGGGTGTTTATGGATTTGTTTGTTGGGTTTGTTAGGGTTGGGATGATGTCGGGCCGGGTGCCAAGGACGATGATTGTTCAGGTTTATAATGTGGTGTATGGAGTTATGAGGGATGGAAGGGATTTTGAGGAGTATGGGAGATTGGTTGAGTTTGTTGGGAGGTACGATAGTGTGGTGAAGGGGTTGCAGGAGGATTTGGGGTTCGTGAGTCCGAGGATAGGAGAGGTGTTGGAGGCGGTTGGACCGGTTGTGTTTCTTTCGACGGATACGAGGAAGATTAGGAATGAGGGGTTCCTGAGCCCGTTTCATCCCAGGTATCCGGATATTCTTACCAATTCTGCTCATCCTATGGTGAGTTGAGTGCTGCTGGTGTTGATTGCTTGTTTTGAGCAAGTGTTGTTGCTTTGGTATTGTATATATGAAGTTGTTGTGTTATCTGATGTCGTATGATACAGAGAGCTCAAGACTTGGCAAATGTCACTTCCTATAGAGAATGGGTGCTGCTTGGATACCTCGTTTGTCCGGATGAACTGTTGCGTGTTACCAGCATTGATATTGCTTTGGTATGTGTTTAGTGCCTGTATTTTGATGTTGCAGTTCTCATCTCATATTAGAAATCGCCTATTCTACAATGTCAATCAACTACTTCTAGCAATTCCATCATCTTCACTCATATTTCTTTCATTTCTAACTTCTATTAACCGTTTTTCTTGGTTCTTTTTGGTGTTTTTCAGGTGGTTTTGAAAGAAAACTTAGTTCTTCCTCTGTTCAGGGATGAGGTGCGCCATTTTGCTGCATTTTTTGAGACTTAAGGAACGAGTTGATCCTGTTATTCATAGTTTCTACCACAAATTTCAGTACATACTACTGCATGAGGAATATCAGCTCTATGTTTTACCTCGAATATTAGAAACAAAGAGGTTGGCAAAAGCAGGGCGTTCAAAACAAAAAGAAGCAGATCTCGAGTACAGTGTAGCTAAGCAGGTGGAG
>JAOVYX010016920.1:0-23417 GCA_035668315.1 Drosera spatulata | reverse complement strand
AGCCTATTCACCTCCCCCCCTGTTTGTTCTTGTTACAATCACGAACTTACAGTCACCCTATGAACTCTGGAAAGGGAAAATCCTAGCCTTGACTATTTTCATATTTTTGGGTACAAGTTGATGAAGCTATCTTTTTAGGTTACTCTATTATGAGTAAAGCTTTTGGTCTTTTCCACAAGTCTACTGGGAGTGTTGAAGAATTTGTTCATGTTTTTTTTTTTTTTTTTTTTTTTATAAGACTAACATTCCTTCACCTAGAGAAGCTTGTGTGTTTTGATGAAGAATGTGTACAGGTTGATCCACAACCAGACAACATTGAACAGACTAACATGACTTCTCTAGATAAAGTCCCAACAGACACATCTGACAAACAAAGTCTGGTAGAAGAAACTCCTACAGCAGATCCTTTACTCAATCTATCACCAGGCCCACTGAATCAATCTGAGCAAATGACATCCGAAGATCCTATACCTTCAGAAGTTCCAAAGATGGTTACTGTAGTCAGAAGGATAAAGTCGCACTCTAGAGATCTGATAATTGAAGATAAAAATGCACCAAGGATTACCAGAAATGAATGCCTATTTTCTTCCTTTTTGTCTCAAGTGGAGCCCAAGACAGTGTTTGAGGATCTAAAAGATCCAAACTAGATAGACGTTATGCAAGAAGAGTTGAATCAGTTCATCACACTTAAAGTTGGGAATTTGGTTCCTAAATCTTCAGATTATCCAGTTATAGGCACAAAATGGATCCACATGAACAAAATGGATGAAAATGGAGTTATCATCAGAAACAAGACTAGATTGATTGCTCAAGGTTACTCACAAGAGAAGGGCATTGATTTTGATGATGCCTACGCGCCTGTTGTCAGACTTGAGGCATTCGAATATTCCTTCTATATGTTGCTTCAAAGTCATTGAATCTATATAAGATGGATGTAAATAGTGCCTTTTTTAATGGAAGACTTCAAGACTTCGAGTTCGTTTCGTTCTCCTTCTTCATCTCATTCACACCATCAGCTTTGTCTCCAGACTTTGACTTGCCCCCTTTTCCCTTTTCCTTAGGGTTAGGAACCTCTGGAATCACCTCTGAGAAGATCTAGTCAGTGATGTCTTTCTCGACTACTTTCTTCTTCCTCCCCATTCTGCTCGCAGGTCAAAAAGGTTATCGTCGGAGATTAGCCAAACCAACTATCGGAGTCGTCTCCCCCTTTATTTTACGGTGGAACTATGCTTGTTGACATGGATTTTAGAAGGAGTGTAATTTTGATTCCCCAAATATGAAAAAAATAAAGGGTATAAAAAATCATATAGAAATAAGGATAGGGATATGAAATCTGTTGCGTAACATTTTTTTGACAGATTTTTTACATATAAAGATAGGAAATGATATAGAAAAACTATTGCGAGGGCTCCAAGCGAAGTCGATCAAGCTCCACAACCCTAAGGGGTTGTTTGATATTACTGTTCAAAATTGTGAAAATCAAAACCAATAACAGAAATACAAAAACAATAACGAAAATAAAAAACACTTCATGAAATAAAAATATTTTTTTGAAAAAAAAAATGAATGTTGCATCCAGATGAAAGTGAAAAACGAAACTGAAAACCATTTTTTTCTGACTTATTATTTTTTTATCTATTTAAAAAACAGTTTTATTCAACCAATCAACAAAATAAAAACAAAAAATAAAATACCGAAACCAACAGGCCTAACTTCCCCTTCACACTCCCTTTTCAAAAATAAAGAAATAAGAAAATGACACGGTAAACCCAGTCGCACGATTACACTCTTTCAAAGCGGAGTTGAGAAAGAACAAGACTTCGATCGACGGCCTTTTTCCTTATCGATTAAGTCTCCTCCCCTCACGTGCCACCAATGTGCCTCATCCCACCCCATAAATCCCACAAAGCAGCTCCCCCACCCTACAAACACAGCCGAATATTCAGTCATCCATTCACCACAAACAACTCAAAAAATGGAATTCCTGCTCGGAGCCAAAGCAGTCCGCCTGCGCTCCCACCAAAACAAATACCTAATCGCCGAAGACGACGAAGAATCAATCCGTCAAAGCAACAACGGCTCCTCCCGCAACGCCCGCTGGTCGGTGGAATTTATTCCCACGAAACCCAACTCCATCCGCCTCAAGTCCTGCCACACATGGAAATACCTCTCCGCATCGGACGAGCCCTTCCTCCTCGGATGGACCGGGAAACGCGTCGTGCAGGCGTCCCCGAGGGTGAGGGACGATCCGAGTGTGATTTGGGAGCCGGTGGAGGATCGAGAGAGGGTCAAGTTGAGGAGCGGGAATGGGAGAGGGTTGTTTTTGCGAGCGAACGGGAGTTTGCCGCCGTGGAGGAACTCCGTGACGCATGATGTTCCGAGTCGGACTGCCACGCAGGATTGGGTTCTGTGGGAGGTCGAGATTCTGGAGAATGATCATAGTCATGTGGTGGTGAAGCAGGAGGTGAAGATTGCCGTGGAGGAGTCGAGATCGGAGGAGAAGGATGAGGTGGTCCAGGAAGAGGAGGAGAGGGAGTCGACTGGTTCTTCGTCGGAGACGGTTTATGAGGCGGAGGAAACGGGCGATCATGTCTTGTCCTCGTCGCCGGGATCTGCTAGATCTGTCTCTTCGGTTTCTTCCAAATTTCAGGTATTTGAAATTTTACTGGGATGGGATAGAGGGATAAATCGTTAGGTGTTCTTCTTTGCCAGAAGAATCATGTATAAGATCTTTCTGACAAATAGTTCAGACTTTCTGCGTAGGTCAAGTCTTGCAACAATGAGTCCACGTTGACCTGTAGGTTGCCACCTCTTCATTTACATTAGTACTAGTTTGGACCCATTCCACATGGGATGAAGTATTATTCTGCACTGGTTAAATATTCCAACGACTGTATTTTATTTTTAACCCTTTTTGGCCTTCTCTGACCAAAAGCCTCTTCTATGATTTGGGCCTTCAGGTGCCTTGGATTATTGAAAGATGAAATGTCTTCAAAAGTGGTTGTTAAAAGTATTAAATCATCAGTCAAAAGAACCTAGAAAACCTATCTTGGGTATCGGTTCTTTGTTTCTTGGATACATGAAAAGTTCTGTACTTTTGGTTTCATCCGTATGTAGAAATACCTGCTGTAAATTTAACAATATAAAGGCTTACACATCAAATGCAAGGAAGCTCAAAATTCTAAAGAATGGATACATCGCATCTTTGAGATTAGTAGCTCTTACAAAGGCAGCAGCAGCTGCAATGACAAGATCGGAGCAAACAGGAGACGGGTCATCTTTCCCGTGCAGTCCTAGCTTTGACATCAACGAAGCTACTATCATTTGATCAATATAAGTTTGGAACGCCCAGTTTTCTTCGATTCCAAGTGTTTTTGATTTTTAGTAAAAATTTTCTCATCCCTAAATATAATTATGTATGGTCATTACAACATAAATTTACCAAAAAACAATGGCCATGTCGTTAGTCAAAATTTATTGCGTCAAACACTTAAAGTTGTGATGTTCCCATTATCTTGGAATGAAAGAGTGATTGCTTTGCTTGTGATTTATGAACGATTTAGTCTTACAGGAGTTGGTATGCGTGTCATGATTTTCTCTTACCGACCATTCGATGTTCTCTCACAAGTCACAGCAATTGATAAGTTCATGGTTATTTGCACTGTAGACAAAAGTATCAATGTGGGTAATTAGTAATAAACTTCTGTTTGTTCATTTTGAATGTTAGTAAAGGGTATCTTGCAGATACTTGTATTGTTGAACAATAAACTGAGTTTGGGGCTTTGAGTTCATTCCTTTTTCAGATAAGTAGCTTTCTTATTCTTAAATAGGAGTATATATCTAACCCTTTAGTTAATGCACAATTCAGCAGGATGCAGAGCCAATTACCAGGATAAGTTCCATGGCCTCAGATGCGACATCTTCTGTGGCCTCAAAGTCATCAGCTCGAGCCTCGGTGCAAGTACGAAGAGGCATTGCTGCTGATTCATCCCAGGTAACTTTGATTCTTATGCATCACTGTTATATATACTGCATAAGAACATCGGTGGTTGTTATGCTTCAGAAGCATTTCAAGTAGGTCTTGGTCTTTGCGGCTACAATTGTGTTAACAGGCATCATAGGCTCTGTATCTATTTGTGTTGGGAAAACATGATCCGTAGATGTTATATTTAGCTTTAACTTATATCCTGTGCATATGCTTCTAGATGAAAAACATTATGGTCATTGTTGTTTTGTGATATAGATCAGATGGATATGTTAAGAGATGTCTATATTACAACATTATATCATTAATATTTCGTTTTGAAATTTTGCTAATGTCATTTGAAATCTTGTTAATGGTAAGTCCTTTTTAACATGTTTCTTCTTTGTTACAGTCCACTTGGCAATCAAATTCATTCACCAATCTGAAATCCGTGTTAGACGACGTACAGAAACTACTTGATAGTGATGAAACCGTGAAAGAAGACAAAGTTACAACCACGATCCCAACGAAAAACCCAACTTCACTTGAAGTTCGCATGGCGAAGCAGACTCTGAAGGACCTAAAGGATGTGGACTTCAGATCCATATCTTCCTCTGAAACACGCCTTCGTAGAATACAAAATGCCATCTCCATTCTTTACAATTCAAATGATCGTCAACTCTCCCACCACTCCCACCTCCGCGGTCTACAACTTCAGTTCGTAGCACTAAGGGATGAGTACTTCTCTGCTTCTGATGACTTGAGCCAGTACGCAGTCTTCTCATTGGAGAAATCAACGCTCAAATCGGAATTCCAGAAAGTCGTGGCTAAAGCAAGAGAGCTGGAGACTAGGGAGGAGGAGTGTAACAACCGCTTGAATACAGCATATGCCAGACGAGCGGAACTGTTGAGACAGCTTGAGGAGGTCGAGAAAGATATCGAGGAAAACGAGAAGGCTCGATTGGAGAATGTTGATGTGATTACTCAGTTCATTTCGGAGATCGGACAGAAGAGTCAAGTCCTTAAGGAGATGGAATCAAAGGAGAAGTCCTTGCAGTACAAGAAGAATGTGGCTGAGAAGAAGATCAAGCAAGTAGAGGAAGATTGGGTGAAGATTAAACATGTGTTTTCTGATCTCTGATTGAGCATATATAATCACACATGGGACCCTGTTCTGTATGTAATCGTAATTTTGGGTGTGCTACATATATAGTATAGGCATTTTGTGTGAAACATTGTTTTAAATGTATTTATATTCTTGATGTACAGGTTATACATTCATGTACAAGC
The DNA here is from genome assembly GCA_035668315.1 of Drosera spatulata. Taxonomy (NCBI): domain Eukaryota; kingdom Viridiplantae; phylum Streptophyta; class Magnoliopsida; order Caryophyllales; family Droseraceae; genus Drosera; species Drosera spatulata. Next base: position 18,163 of record JAOVYX010016920.1, on the reverse strand, counting down.
TGTGATATGTACTCATTCTTTTGGGGATTGTATATTTGAGTACCTATTGTGATTATACAATAAAGACTTTCTTTCTACACCCTGTTTTCGATGTGTCTCATTATGCACTAATATTAATTTCCTTACTAAAAGTAATATAGGATGAGTAGGGATCAAAAGAGAAACTATGTATTAGAAAATTATTTAGAGATAAATGTGAATGATTTTATGATTTGGGGGTAATAATTGAACTAAATTAAATAAGCTAAGCTTAAATAGTAAAAATGAGAATAATATAAATTTAATTTAATAATAAATAAATGGATAAACATAGCAAAATGCATATGAATTCCTCTAAAGGTTTTACAAATCAATCATGGATAATTAATATAGATGATAGTTAATTTAGTGATTGAATAGTTATGGGCCAACTAAAAATATTGAAGTCCTATTCTCTTATTATAAAATGACACTCATGAAAACATGTCATGAATACGCATTACTAGTCCAATTAAACCAACAAAAATTATTATTTAATTATTCTAGTAAGGAGTTGTTTAAAGAGAACTTTTCTGGATCCTTGGATCAGATTAGTTACAAAAGTATCATTAATCTTTTTCAATTTATGCTAGTTAGAACAATTAAGTCAACAAAAAATTTCACTTAATAACGTATGTAATAAACATTAGCACACTAAAATCTCATATCAAGACCTAAATTAGGTGATCAGGCTAATTCAGATTCATGACATGATTAGAGTTAAGCATAGATATCACATAAAAATCACTAGCATAATTAATTGATCAACCTCATAATCTCATGAACATTAATTACTCTAGATTCATTCATATGTTGTTGCTAATAAGATCTAGTCACTACACACCACATCCATGACAATCACATGCATCATCGTCATAGAGAATAACATCATGACAATCAAAAGAGAAAGGGTTAAGAAATTCTCCACTACTGATGAATGATGATCCACAAAAGTGATGAATGAAATAGAACTGAATTGATCCAATCCAGCAATACAATCTCTGATAACAAACAAGCAGATCAGATCCATATTAGATCTAAAGAAAAACCCTAATCTAATCTAATGAAGTGAAAAATAAAGGGAAAACCAATAATGAGAGAAAATGACATATTTCTACGACCTAATTATATAAGTATATATATAGAGAATGGGCGAAACTAGGGTTAGGACGAATTACAGCATATCCAGATTAGTTTTTATAAGAGAAATCACGAGCATTAACTCCCAATAGCGGGTGTGAAATTCGTCGGATAGAAAACAAAACAGGTCCAGGAAATTGGCCTTCACTACAGTGACGACTCCCTTGTCACGGACGTGACAAGCGCTTTCTTCTTGACGGCCATAATCTACAATTTTCACGCCCTTGAACCATTCTAAAGTAGTCTTAAATAAGGAATCATGATCATTATTAGGTGTTTACGCCAATGATGTGTATTTTCTAATTCCATAAAAACAAGTCCAATGCACATGCCAAATGGATTGCTATAGTAAAATAATACTAGCAAGAAATCCTAAAATAGCTCACTCCAATGAGCTTCAAATTTTAAGCCAAATTATAGCATTTGTTATACGGGTTGCTATATATGGCAATGGAAATGGTTTTTGTCATTTTTTAATAACTCATCATTTTGGAAAAAAAAAATCAACCATAAAAAAGACAAAAAATTCATTGACACCATGTGGTTTTTGTGATCATTGATCAATGCAAAAATATAGCATGGGTCATTAGAGCAATACTGTTAAAGTATAGCAATCCGACACTATTCTTCTCCATAATATAGCTATGCCTATACGAAAATTGCAACATTCTCAAAGTATAGCAATCCTTCATAGTTTCTTCATTTATTTTTTTTAATCACAAACTCGAATTTTTTCAATAATAACTTCATGGATTCTCCAACATACATCTTCAAAACACATTTTCGTCGTCTTGCTCACATCATCTTGACATTTGAACATCAAAATGCTCCAAACTGATACATTCTGCAAATAAAACATAGAAAACGTTAGTACCAAGATTCTAATACAAAAACAAGCAATAATAGCACATTCAATAACTAAAGCATATCCAAAACCGAGTTGAGCATTCTATACACGAACCGAGTCGAGTCGACTTTTAGCGAACTCGAGTTGGACTTTTACTATTCATTTTGAGTCGAACTCAAACTCGTGTAGAAAAAATTCGAGTTCGAGTCGAACTCGAGTAGAAACAATTCGAGTTTGAACCGAACTCGAGTCATTTAACGAGTAATAGTCAAAGCAAAATTCAAGCCATATTGGAGTCAATCTTGAATATTGTGAATCAAATTAAGAATTTGAAACACTTTATAGAATACAAATTATGATATAAATAATTTTTTTCTAGTCAAACGTAGACAATTAAGCTTATAATATAAATTGCTGAGGTTAAAAAAATTCATCATATCATTACTCTTAACTATTAATGTAAAATTATAAGAAATTGGACCTTTTCTTTTATCATATAACATTTCTATAATATCTTTATTTCTCAAATTCTATATACTTATTGTTATGAATGATTTAACATAAAATTTTGTAAGAAAACAGTCGAATACATCGAGTCGGGTCGAATCGAGTCGAGTTTCAAGAGTTCACGATCTAACAAGTCGAACTCGAATCGAACTCAATTCTTTGACGAATCCAAAAATCGAGTATCATTCGAGTAATTTTTTATTCTTGAGTCAACTCGAGTCGAATTTTTTTCGAGTCGAACTCGAACTACTCATGAACAGTTTGGTCCGTGTACAGTCCTATCCAAAATACATGAAATAACCTAGGAAAAATGCATATATTCTTGACTTATCAGTTTTCGATTGTTTATAAAAAAAAAAAAAAAAAAGAGAATGTGTAAGGACTTCGTAGAATTTGCTTATGGTCGTGCAGTAATGCAACGAATGAAAAGAGAAAAAATTAATGTTGTGATTGTACTAGGTATAGACAAAAGATATGATATTAATTAACTTTTTAATTGATAAATAATAATGATAGGTATATGACACGGATTATCTTATTTGTGAAATATTTTGCATATGAGATATTATGATTGTTTATTTTCATTAAGGATTAAAATTGATATTTAATCTTAACTAGAGATTTAATATCTATTTGTATCCAATCTTTATCATTGGAATTTTAATCATGATGGTCAAGTTAAAATATATCTAGCCACAAAGAAATTTTATTGAATTAAAATAGAATCAGCAACTTTTGAATAAGATATGAGCGACGAGGAATTGAGAGTCTCCCTAATTTCTCTCTAGAGGAGTGCGAGTGAATCTGCATAGATTCTACGATTTCTCTGTTCGATTCTCTCGTCGGAGTTTGGCTAGCCCCAAATTCCCTAGCGTGCGAGGGCTATGGCTCCTTTCAACGCCCCACCAGAACACACAGATGCTGATCCAGACGAGATATGCATTGAGTGCCTGGAACAAAGACTTAGGCTCATAGAAGAAGAAAAAGATTCAACAAGCATCAATGTAAGCGAAGATCCCATTGACAAGTTAGCAAACAGGAACGTCGTTGCAAAATTCCTATCACTTAGAAGCATCTCAGTGGAGGTGATTAAAGCTTCGGTGGCCAAGGCCTAGACCATCCAAGGAGGGGTTGAATGCACGTTAATAGGAGATAACACCTTCGTAATTAGATTCCAAAAGGTTCAAGACATAGAAAGACTTCGTGAGGGTGGACCCTAACACTACAATAATCATCTCATGTTGAGGAATGTTATTATTTAATATACTCCTTTCGTCCCAAATTAAAAATAATGGTTTGAAAATTATACTTATCAATGATAAAATTTTCTTGTATCATTAAAACGACAAATTAAACTCCTCAAAATATATGTTGAACAATACAATGATTGTCAATGTTTTTGAATATGTGTCAGAAAGATACGATCTGTGATTCGATAGATGAGACATATTTATTTTCTTGTATATCTTATCATACGAGCTGCTATCTATAAGCGATTGCCTATCAGACAATGCCCAGAAATCACGACGGTCGTGCCGTCGATTGGCTGCCTGCAAATGAGTTGTCCAGCGTCCGAGTTACCAAGGAGAACGCGAGCATAGGTCCCTGCAGACACTCGCCTAACAACCCCTAGTGGCTCCCTGCAAACAACTGCTTAGTAGCCAAACTTCCAGGGTTAGCCAGACCCTGAACCACAGACTTGGTTCCCTGTAGCTAGTTGTCCAACAACCTCGACAGTTGTGTTGCGCGACGCGGAGAAAGAAAGATGCTACTCTTTCCCATCCCTAAATAGTACCCCCCTAATCTTCTAAACCTCAGCTTCTCATATAACCCAGGATTTGTTGCTAAAAATTATAATGATACCAAATTTTATATTTTGTATAATCTATCACGAGTAATTATTACACAGTTACAACCTTAATTTCTAGCCTATGGAAATAATTGTGAATTATTCGCAATAATCCATAAGGATAAACACATTCCAATTTAACCCCCAAGCAAATGAAAATACCCGACAACTTCTCCTAAAGCTTTAATCCTAATCCGCAATCCTTCCGATTAGCTCCGTACTAGACAAATCTACCGCCTTGAATCCCTTCATCGATCCAGAGATAGGAAACTAATCCGATAAAAAAACAACCCCAACTAACAGGAACCAATTTATCAAGGACTTCCAAGTTCAATAATCCACAACGAATCATCATAATAGAATCAAGCCGAACGATTTTCGCGGATAAGGATAGGGTTGGGTCACCTCGTGTAGGAAATGATTGCACGGAAAGGATGCTGGAAGTGGGATCTCTACGGCTGCAGCTGGGCGTGGTGGTGGCTGACCCTGGCGGTGGCAGCGGTTGTGCAGCTCCCTGGGCTTGACAACGGCAGTTGGGAATCCGACGAATAGAAGCTGAGGAAGGAGTGGAGGGGGAGAGAAGGCGGCTGGCTGCTGACGACGATGTTGGGTTGTTGGTGGCTGACGGGGCTAAGGAGAGAGGTTGGTGGCTGCTTCAAGAACTGACTCACTATGTCCCTCATGTGCCTCATGCTCAAAGCGAAGTCCAAATCATTAGTTGTGAGAGTGCGTTTTTTTAATAGGCATCGAGCAAGCAATCTCCGCATACGATGGATGCATAATAGGAGACTTGCATCTAGCCAAACACAATCAATCCACTTCGTTTATCGCTGTATTCCCAAAAGTACCCCAATCCGACCCGCACTTATATATGGTGGCCATAAGGAATACAATCAAAGAATCAATTTATATCATGCGCTCCAATGCAAAAAGATAGAGAAACACGTAGATCTCAATGAAAGATGGGAACAAGGACATCCATCAATTCTCTATACGCTAAATGGCGCAAGCACGTCTGGATATGAACAGAAGTTATGGTGGAGTCTCGAGCATATCATATCCCAGTGAGTACCTCGAGTGCGTGTCCTAGATAGAATCTAACTCTACACCACACAGATTTATGACCAATCGTTTTTCGAATGATCATCCTTTGACTCCAGCTCTCCGATCACCTTCTACGATGATTCTCATCATAGGTTTGGAACGAAGTACCCAAGTTTGGCTCATCGACCTCATCCTAACCCAGTCAGGACGACCAAAATATAGTCCAATGATCCAAGATCATTCTAATATATTAGCGGTTGACTAAATGGACAAATCAATCTCAATCTTGCTCACTACTCATCAGCGTTAAAGGGAGGTTGCTTAGTGAGAAATTCAACCTATTGCCTTACGATACCTCTTTATATAAATGCCAAGAGAATAATACTAACAAAAAGACTCAAACGATTTATGAATCGAAAAATGCATTGATTGCTAAATGTCTCCAGTGTCAAGACAAAAAGAATACATATCAAGAGAGTATGACTAAGGCCTACGGAGCTCCAAGTTTAGAATATGTCTCGTAAACGAAGCCCTAATAACTAGCTTAGTAAGCAGATCAGCGATCATATCGCTAGTAGTTAAGTAATCTAATGTAATCTCCTTCTTCTGCTCCACTAAGTCTCTGATGAAGTGATATCTTATCTTAATATGCTTCGTCTTACTGTGTTACCTTTGGTTCTTAACATATTACAAGGCTGACATGCTGTCACTATACAATGTAACCATACGTTTTGAGCTCTCTGCACTCAACAAACTCTCAAGAACCTTTTCAACCAAACAGCCTCTTGCATGGGTACACTGCAAGCAATGTACTTGACCTCCATGGTAGATAGAACAATGCAAGTCTGCTTCTCGCTGCTCCAAGATACAGCTTCACCATTCAATGTAAACACATAGGTTGATGTGAATTCGCGCTTATCTGGGTCGACGATCCAATCCGCGTCAGCATATCCTCCTTGAAAACATAGCATATAATCGACAGTGCCCCGCAAATACCTCACAATACGCTTTATCGCTTTCCAATGCTAGAGATTGGGATCGCTTTGAAGAGGATTCGCTAAACTTACCACGAAGCATATATCGGGTTTGGTACACACCATAGCATACATCAAACTCCCGACTATACTCGCGTAAGGAATGAAAGACATCTTATGTCTGTTTGCATCAGACTGGGGACAATGATCACGGGAGAGTGTAGCACTCTTGTCACATGACGTGTCAATGGGTTTGACTTGATCCATATTTAAACGCTCCAGGACCTTCTCAATATAAGTTTGTTGACTCATCCCAAGATGTCATTTTGAGCGATCACGAACGATCTTAATCCCAATGATAAAATGAGCCTCACCCATGTCCTTCATCTCAAATAGAGAGGACAACCACTTTTCAGTGGTGACAATGCTTTCTTATCATTTCCTGCGATCAATATGTCATCGGCATAGAGCGAGAGTATGAGCAAACTCCTCTTGGAGCGCTTCACATACACACAATGGTCCTCTTCCATGACCATGAACTTTGCCTCAAGCGTAGCTCGATGGAAGCAAATATACCATTGTCTAGAAGACTGCTTGAGTCCATAAATGGAACGTCATAAGCAGCAGACCTTGTTGCACTACCTTCCCTGGCCTCGAAGCCCAAAGGCTGAGCCATATAGATCTCCTTCTCAAGTTCTCCATAAAGAAACATAGTCTTCAAATCCATCTGGCACAATTCAAGATCTAGATACACTAATATTGTTAATCTAAGATGTACAACATTTATACGCACTACAGGAGAATATGTCTCATCATAATCAGCACCTTTCGGTTGCATGAAACCCTTTGCCACGAGACATGCCTTGTACTTGTCAATCATCCCATCATGCTTAAGCTTAATCTTGAAAACCCATTTATTTTCAATCGTAGAGCATCCAGCTGGAAGATCAACTAACTCCTATAACTGATTTCTTTTCATGGATTCTAACCCATCCTCCACAACAACTTTCCACTCAGATGCATTAGGCGATGCGAGAGCCTCATAAACATTTCGTGGCTCATCACGATCTACTGACTCAGCGATGAAAGTTTTGTTGTCAAACTTCTTAGGTGGGACATCCTTTCGCTTAGTCTATCATGGAGAAGGATTAGAAGGCTCAATTTTCATATCTATAGGAGTTTGAAAGCTCCCACTGGAAATAGGTTCCACAGTGCTCCTACTAGGAGCAACATCGATAAGAGTGCTCTCACTCGGAGTAGCATCTCTATCACGATCATTGACGACATTAGGAGCTAATTTTCCACCTCCGTCGATCGATCCAATAGTGACATCTTCAATATCTAACTCATTGAATTGAACATTCTTCTTCACTTCGTTTTTGCTAGGAAATTCATCCTTGATGAATGTCACATCTCGCATCTCAATCTTAGTCGGTGTGCCATCTGATTATTTGCGTAACATAACATATCCCTTCGAGTGCTCGGGGTTTTAAATATCCCTTTATGACCTCTTGGGTTGTATATCCCTTTCAAAGTTCACCATTGAAACTTTAGCTGAAGGAATACGTACAAATCCTACAGACCCCCATGGTTGTATATGGCCTAGACTAGGCCTACGTCCAATCCACCTTTCATAAGGTGTATCAGGCATTGACTTGTTTGGCACACAGTTTAGTATGTAGACAGTAGCCAACGATCCATCACCCCAAAAGGACAATAGGAGATTCGCTTATGCCATCATACTCCTTACCATGTCTAACAATGTACGATTTCTTTACTCAGTAACATCATTTTATTTCGGTGTATGAAGAGTCGTTAATTGCCTACGGATCCCTTTTTCCTCATTGAGCAGTCAAAATTGCTCTGGCAGGTATTCGCGTCCGCGTTCAATCCTAAGAACCTTCACCGTTCTACCTTGCTGATTTTTAACCTCCTTTAGGTAGCGTTGAAAACATCTTAAGGCCTTTGACTTATGAGCAATCAAATAGACATGACCATATTGCGAAAAGTTGTCTATATATGTGATGAAACAATATAATCCGTTACTAGCATGAATATTGAAAGGACCGCATATGTCTAGATGAATAAGCTCTAGAGGGTTATCGGCTCGCAATCCCTTCCCAAATGATTTGCGCGCTGCTTTTTCAATCAAGTAAGAGTCGCATGTTGGATAATCGACTGTGATGAGCGCCCCCATTAGGCTGTGTCTAGCCAACCTAGTCATCCTTTCCTATCCAATATGACCCACTCTAGCATGCCAATTCACAGAAGATTTGGAACTGAAAACCGTGCAAGCAAATCACCAACATCAAGAACATAAAAAACATCCATTAAACGAGCTTTGCTAAAGACATATCTATCCAAAATAATATCCATAGATTTCGAATCTATTACAAAACGAAAATCAATAGAAGTTAATGCTTGAATTGAAATGAGATTTCTCCTAAGACCCGATGCATACAAGAAATTCTTTAAAAGTAATGTTCGTCCAGAACTAAGCTTCAATTGGTAGGAGCCAATGCCCTGAATGCTCACTATCATGCTATTACCCAGGAATAAAAAATGACTACCCTTTGGTATCTTCCTATATCTCGTGAACCCTCCACGATCCCCTGCTACGTGCTACGTTGCTCATGAATCCAAAACCCAAGATGGATTAGAATTCGTGCACAGTGCATATGTAATCATCTTAACACAAGAGTGGGAATAAGAGGATACCTTCTTCGCCATAGTGCAATCATGAGCGAAATGTCCCTCTTTGTCACAGTTGAAGCATTTTCCTTATTTGGCTTTCCTTTCCGAACTTTGGACTCCTCGAGTCTTATGACGTGTACGCTTTCTCTTTTCACCCACCTTAAGTTGAGGTGGTGATTGCTTCTTAGGTCTTTTGTTGCCACCTTGTTGTTTATTGTTGTTGCGAGACCCCTTTGTCTTGTGCTGACTCTTTTCTCGAAGATATAAAGCTTCTGAGTACGAGCCTCCAAGGCTGTAATGATCTGCTTCAAGCTCTAAATGAGAATTGACATCTTTGAAAATTTTTATGTTTTCATTATGTGTTATCTGTATTACAAAGTCATCCCATGACTTTGGTAAGGAGTTAAACATTGAAAGCACCTTCTACTCGTCACTGAGCTGATGACAACTTGCGATCAAATCTCTCATCATGTTGGACATGGTTCGAATGTGAGATTTCACATCGTCACCTTCCTTCCTTCAAATCTCTCATCGTAACCTTGTGGCAGAGGTACCGTCGTAAGTATCTCAGATGGCTACCCACATGTCATAAGCTAATGGAATAGTGACAAATTCAATAAGGAGATCGTCGGCAAGCGAGACCAATATGCAAACTCGTGCTTCTTATCATCCTTGATCCACTTTTCATATGCTCTTTGTTGGTTTTGGGTTGCGCCTTTCCTAGGAGCATCCATTTTGATCAAAATGTGCTCTTTTGACTCTTCAACCTCCAAGGCGAGCTGTACATGATGAAACCAAAATGAATAGTTCTTGCCATCCAATGTGCACCCCTTGAGCACATCTAACGAAAACGATCTCAACGTTGTCATATCACTACAAAAATTGAAAATAGGAGCAAACATGAGACACTTACTCGTTTGTTCAGGCATATATAGGGAGCTACTCTTAAAAGCTTTTCTAATTATACTATGCCCCACCTCAAATTGTAATATACCCCACCTTAAACCTTCCTATATAGGAAGGATCGCTAAGCTCATCCCCACATGATCATAAGAGGTGACTTTGTAGTTCTCTTAGAAAATTTTCAGGTGCTTTATCCAATTTAAAATATCCACTTGTAGTTAATTTTCATTTCGTCACTATATTAGAATAGGGAACAAATTCTTTAACCGAATTGGTCAAGTAAGTGGCTACTTGCGTTATGCGAACCTAATTAAAAAAACCATTTTTCTTAGATACCAACTGGTCAGACCGAATTTGGCTAGGTAAGTGGGAGGATACCGCGTCTTGCGGACATAATTAGATAACAACTTGTCTTACACACCAAATTGGTCGAATTTTACGTTCTGAGTCTCAACCGTTTAAAGACGCTCTACTATTCAAATAGTACAAAAATAAAAATGTGTTACAAGAGGAAATAACGTAACATTTTTCCTTTTGTTTTATTTTTAGCATGTATATAGGGAACATGGGATCCCTGATTCGTACAATAACCATCTCGTTTGTTATTTTGATTTATTAACATGCAAATAGCGAACATGGGGTCCCATAGCATAAAATACCCATGTCGCTTAATATTTGGTCACAATATTTGAATGGGGAATATATGCGATTATATAGCCAATGTGGTAAACATGTCCATCTCCAAAACTATACACAAAATATCGGAGATCGTAAGGATACCCACACTCTCAACTATATATTCTATAATATTTTTAACTATCTACCCATTAGGGGAGCTCGCTCCGTTCAAATAGTGCAAAAATACTAATATAAAAATAAAATCAATGTTAACGAACACAGGCAACATTCGTCGGGTTATTAATAAGACTAAATAAGACAACCAAATTTATTTATATCACACCTGTCAGGCTAGTCGTATGCTATATATATATATAATATAATAAAGTAATTATCCTTTTGATCCAATCCTACAAAACAGAATGTGACAAAGTGCTCACACATGCACGATCAATATTTATTCAATATCATGCTGCACTTACTCTCATTAAATTTAATGATTTTATCTAAGGGTTTAAAAAAAGATAAAAAATTATAACCTTGAACTCTCGAACACCAATTGAACAGCCTTGTCTTCTCAAAATAAAATTGTAAAGCCTCTGTTCATCATCATCGCACGACCTCCCTTTGTATTCTTTGAACAGTTCTTGCTTTTTCATTAACGAGATCTAACGATATGTAATCATCCAAAAGTAAAACGCATGTTCTGACAACAATGTTGACCAAATAGCGAAGTTCGAATACTTACATTGATTAACTAATTATGAACTTCAAACGGAAGGTTTGATGTCGTCTCACGAACGGATCTCATTTGGTAACGTGCGCTAACAATATGTACAGATTCCTAAGCCAACATATAAGCCAATGAGTAGAGAGAGCTCGATAGATTTATATGAATATGTGTGATTAATGTATATAATAGGCCAACCTTATGACCTATATGTATAGAAATACAAAATGTGCAAAATAAGATATTTTCTGATTAGTTAACTTATCCGATAAATTAAAATATTCTCCAAATATCTAAAGCAGATATCTTATATGAGATAATTAAATAATATAAACATATGAATTTCGAATTATATATCTTTATTTATATTTATTTAATTTACATTGCTTCTCTTATTACTTGTTGGTACTGATGATTCCAACCACTCTACTTTTTTTTACCCCCAAAAGCAATAATCAATAATTAAGCAGCAAGGAGCCAGCCCTTTTGTATTGCGGTACAGAAATTCATATATGGGTCTTTAAAGCACAAATGATTTCTCTTTATAAGTACTTTAATCTCCACCATGACGGAATTGCTTTATTTTAACCACTTGTATGTTTGTTTTGCACATCTTTTCTGAAAACAATTAAGATCTAGTGATATTAAACATTTGCGTATGTTAAAATGATCATTGACACATTTATAAAAAATAAAGTGTGGTTACGCAAAAAGGCAATTGAAAGAACGGAAGTGTCCTAATCGTTACTTGCTGTCATATTTTATGCTAAAGTTTTTAGGAGAGCATTAGTACTTCAATTGTGCTCATTCAGGCTAAATGGGAATTTTTTGTTCATAAAATACAAATGCATAGTGTTTATGACGACTAAAATAATTGTCAGCATGCAAATATGTAACAAATGATATGTTACAAAATTTAGTAGTCTATGCTGATATTTGGCTGTGCTGCATAGTTGATGCACTAAAATTTGTTACAAATGAAAAAATACTACAAAAGTTTGGTGAAACATCCATTCATTGTTAGCCTTTGATTCCAATGATCACCATGGCATGATCGCATACTCACTTGACTAGTCTTCTTAACATGCTATTTTAATGGATCGTGCCCCTACAAGCTATTTAGAATGAGAATCATGCTTGCATTGTGATGGTCCCTCACAGAAAGTCTAAGTAAACCTGTAATACTCTTCCCTTCTGTCGATTGAAATATATTTCCCACGATGTTTACATGTTATTTTCTTATTTCAAGAATTGATTTGAGTACAACAACAACAAAACAAATCAAGTCTCTATCCCATCAAATGGGGTCGGCTATATGAATACGACGACGTCATTTCAACGTATCATATACATCATATTCTGTAAGATTATGATGTGCCATATCAAACTTCAAGGTTTCTCTTATGGTTTTTTAGGTCTCCTCGTCCTCTCTTGACATGTGCTAACTCCCAAACTTCACATCTCCTAACAGAAGTTGTGACTGGTCTGCGTTTCACATGACCATATCATCTTAGTCGTGACTCCCTCATCTTATCTTCTACTGGAGTCACACCCATTTTTTGTCTGATAACTTCATTTCGTATCCTATCTATTCTTGTATGTCCACACATCCAGCTTAACATTTTCATTTCGTATACACTCATTTTTTGTACATGCTGCCACTTAATTGCCCAACATTCTGACCCATACAGCATCGCTGATCGGATAACTGTCTTGTAAAACTTTCCTTTTAATTTGGTTGGTATTTTACGATCATATAACACCCTTGAAACGTCCTTCCGTTTGAGCCAATCTGTTTTAATCCTATGATCAATATCTGCATCAATTCCTCCATTCTTATATAGCATCGAACCTAAAATATTTGAAAGAATCCGTTTTAGGGAGAAACTCTGTTCCCAACAATACATTCTCACTATTTGTTTGACTATCCTCATTAAAGACGCATTTCATATATTCTATCTTGGTTCTACTGATCCTTAACCCTTTACTTTCCAACGCCTCCCTCCAAGTCTCAAGTTTTTCATTTATCCCTTCTTTCGTATCGTCCACCAGAGCAATATCATCAGCGAAAAATAAACACCATGATACTTCATCTTGTATATGCCTAGTGAGATCATCCATTATTAAGGCGAAAAGATATGGGCTCAAAGATGATCCTTGGTGTAAACCCATGTTAATAGGAAAAGCTGTTGTTTCACCAACATAGGTTCGCACACATGTAGCAGCTTCTTCATACATGTCTTTCACAATCTCGATATACCTACTCGTCATTCCCTTCTTTTCTAAAATTTTCCAAATCACTTCTCTTGGAATAGAATCATACGTCTTTTGCAGGTCGACAAAAATTATATGTAAATTCTTCTTCTCTATCCTAAAACATTCCATTACACATCGCAAAAGGTAAATAGCTTCCATGGTTGACCTATCAGGCATGAAGCCAAACTGATTCTCAGTTATCCCTGTAACTTTTCTTAACCTTTTCTCTATCACTTTTTTCCCATAATTTCATACTGTGATTCATAAGTTTTATTCCTCTGTAATTGGAACAACTTTGAACATCTCCTTTGTTTTTGTATATGGGAATCAAAGTATTCCTTCTCCACTCATCAGGCACCTTCTTACCTATCAAAATTCTATTAAAGAGTTTTGTCAACCAATTAACTCTTTCTATCCCAAGATATTTCCAAACTTCGATCGGGATTTCATATGAACCCATAGACTTTCTTGAGCTCATCAGCTTTAAACCTCCTTAACTTCCTCTGTCGTAATACGACGAAAATAACATCGATTCATCATCACATCTACACTCCCACTTGTTTCGTTCAGGGGCACTTCCCTTGTGTAATTAAAGAGTTTGTGAAAATACTCTCTCCATCTTTCCTTAATATCTTCATCAACAGTAAGAATATGCTCGACATCTTCCTTAACACATTTTAACTAATCTAAATCCTTAGTTCTCTGTCATCCCTTGTACAATTGATTTGAGTACTTCTATTTTTCCTTTTGCTCACTTTCGTTCTCCGTCATCCCTATGCTTTGAAGTCCATAACATGGTTATATTTAATTGAATTGTGAAAACTATAAAATTTAGGGGAATTTTTCATGTTTAAATTTATTTCTGATTACTTTGTTGCTTTGTTTTTTTTTTTTTTTTGTTTCTTTTTGACAAAACTTTGTTGCTTTTATTTACAGGAGAGGTGGAGCTGTAGAATAGAGTTGCTTATAAAAATTTCCCCATCTAGTTTGAAAAATTCCGAAGCTCACACTCTATATCGCTTTAGGCATGCGGCGTAGCTAATTAGGGCGAGGATACCAATGCAATACATTCAACATATCTTCCATAGACTTCTCCGGAATATCTAAGAGAGTGCTTCTGGTAATGGATTTACTATTTATAATGTTTGTTATGTGCTCTTTTGTTAACAGCATCGACCAGCTCGCTATAGTTAACTTCGAGCTTTCCGAGTAAATAACAACTCCAGAGACCATCATACTCTCATCTTCAGAAGGGCAATGGCTTTGGCGTTCAACTCCATCTTCGAAGTTCCGCAACCATCGATGGCGAAGATGGCTCATCTGAAAGCCATCAATGGCTGTTTGGCTGCCAATTCTCAGATTAAGCCCCAGGCAAGCTGATTTCCCATCACCTGCTATAATCTGCATTTCATTTTGGTTTCCAAAATAAACTGTCTCCTCTCGAACCTCTCCAAAAAGTTATGTGAAAGTGTACACAAGTGATGCATGATGAATAAGTATTTCTATGGAGGTCTTGCTTATTCCTCGATTGTATGAAAACAGTAGAAGTCGGTACGTAAAGTTCATGATAGTTGCATCAGAAGTACTCGCCAGTTAAGGTTCGCTAGATTTTTGTAATGAAAATTTTGAGGCAGTAAAACTTTCCTGCTGCAAGCAATCACGAATGCCCTTAGTGGGACTTGGAGCAGTTTCAGGAGGCTATCAGGGTGCTTAATGTTATCTTGAGGCAACATGCAGGTGCAGCGAAATGGAGCTCTTTGCTTATTCGCGAGTCTTTTTACCGTGATGAGCACGAAAAAGAAAAACTTTGAACAGTTAAATCAAAACTCTTTCAAGTGAACATCCGAAATAGCTTGAGTTGTCTAGGAGAAACCTCTTCCATTGTCAACTTACCTTTTGTGCGAAGACAATTAGGTGCAGCTAGGATAACCTAGTTAATTAAGACTAGTCTTGGTCAATGGACAAAGCTAAAGCCTAACAGGACAATAGGGGATACCTATGCTTTTGTTAGTCAAAGGCACTATGAAACAGGGAGCTAGTGTATTTAAAGAGCTTGCTAAACAGAATTAGTTTGTGATCGGAAAATCGATCTTTCTTGAAGTATACTTATATCCTGATAATATCGATTGCACCAACATTAATTTAGAGCTAAGGTTGGTTGCACCAACATTAACCATCCGAAGTGTCCACCTATTCTAAGGTTGGTTGCGAAAGGAAGTTGGAGCTAAGGTGGTGTTTTTAGAGCTTTTATATTCTATTTTCTTTTCTCTATGATTACAAACAACTGAACAAGATCTCAACTTCCGGGAACAACTGAACAAGATCTTTTGTATATATATTTTTTTTAATTTCTAAACCCATGAATGAGTCTGGTGAGTTTCATTATCCGAAAGAGGATTACAAAAAACAAGGCTTTCCAAGCCGCCGGGACAAACCGGTCAGGTGAATAAACATGCCCTGCAGTCTGTTCTTTTATAGTTTTCATTATAATGTTTTTTTTTTCTTTGGCTATTTTAGTTACACTATTTTTTTTTTACAGTAATACCAACTGTTTGTGAACAATTGACTATGTATCAACTCAAATTGGGTCACCTGGTACTTAGCTGCTATGATTTCATGTTTGTACATCTAAATCTCGGACAGAATGAAAGAATTCCCAGCCTAGTTGCGGTATCAAGCCAATCTATGGCAGCTGAGCGGCTAATGATGTTCAAGTCCCTCGAGAGCTGGGTGGAGAGCGATGTCCTGCCACTATTGAAGCCAGTGGAGAAGTCTTGGCAGCCTCAGGAATTTCTTCCTGACGCTTCATTAGACGATGACGAGTTCTATGAGCAAGTAAAGGAATTAAGGCAGATGTCGAGGGAGCTACCAGATGAGCACTTGGTCGTATTAGTCGGAGCCATGATCACCGAGGATGCTCTTCCTATGTATCAGACAGCTGTGAATAATTTAGATGCCTTTCATGACTCTACATGTGTTAGCCCAAGCCCGTGGGCTAAATGGTCAAGAGGATGGACCGCAGAAGAAAACCGGCATGGAGACCTCCTAAACAAGTATCTTTATTTGTGTGGTCGAGTCGATATGCAGCAGATTGAAAAAACAATTCAGTATCTACTAAAATCTGGAGTGGTAAGCCTCTTAATCAAACTGAGGTTGATGTACCATTTCATGGCCTCCACATGGATTGAACAAGTTAGGAATTACATATCGTAGCACATGCACAAGTTAAATACAATAATGCTACTGGTGAATACTAATACGCAGAAGCATTTCTGGATCATCCAACTCATTTGAATTTCTTGTTTGCCTAGGCTCATAACTTCGATGATGATACTCATCGCGGAGTAATCTTCACTTCTTTCCAAGAAAGAGCGACTAGTATCTCACATGGCAACACTGCCCGGCTTGCTAAGGAAGCTGGTGACAAGAAACTAGCTCAAATATGTGGACACATTGCAGCAGACGAGAAACGACATGAGACTGCATACATGAGGATAGGACAGAAGCTCTTCGAGGTAGATCCCGACTATACCATGTTGGCCTTTGCAGACATGATGAAGAAGAAAATCGCCATGCCTGGAAGCCTTATGTATGATGGTTCCAATGACAATCTCTTCGCGCAATATTCAGCCATCGCACAACGACTAGGGATTTACACTGTCAAGGATTACGTTGATATCTTGGAGTACCTTGTCAAGAAATGGAGTGTGGATAAACTGACTTTTCTTTCAAGCGAAGCGCAAGAGGCTCAAGATTATGTTTGCAGTTTAGCCTCGAAAATTAGGAGGCTGGAAGAGAGAGCTCAGGCTCGAGCTAAGAAAGCAGGAGTTGTTAGTTTAAGTTGGGTATTTGATCGAAAAGTGCAGCTATGAAGAGTGGAAACAGCGTGAAATCGTAGCTTCAACTATATTAATAGATTTTGTTGCATGCTTTTTGCGGAACCTTCTTACACTAGTGAATTCAAGACGTGGCAATTTGTGTTTTGTGCATCAGACGAACCATATGATTGTACATCTGTTTCTTCCCAAACTAGATTCTGTGAGTTTGGGATTGTTCAGCGTTAGCGGGTTGACGTCATTCACTTTTCCTTGTGTGCTTGTCAGCTTGGAACTAGATCCAGAATTTGCCAGCAGATCTTTCGTGTTGATAGATAAAGTTGTTGAGAGGATTTGCGAGAGAACCTAGCCTTGAAACATTACGTCCAAGGTATCTAGTTTGGAATACCAAGGTCGCTGTCTCCCGGTTAGTATATATAGAAGACTAGACTTATAGTAATAGGATATTTTTAAATAATTAAAATATACTCTATCTACTGAACACAAATCTTATCTTTATGGCGTATATTGGGAAATTTATATTTAAGGATATATCGTAATATTCCTCAACAATCTCCTCCTAATTTTTCCAATATAGCTCTAACAGATAGATCCAGCATACATGTTCACAACAATAAAAGGAATCATGCACCTCTAATAGGAAAACTTGAAAATCCAACTAGACCGAAGATAAATAGAAACTCCAATACAGTCAGAGAGTTTTAGACGAAGCTAAACTCATCCAAAGAGTTTTAGACGAAGCTAAAC
>JAOVYX010016919.1:0-23420 GCA_035668315.1 Drosera spatulata | reverse complement strand
ATCGGGATTTTTTTTTTTTGTTAGTACTTCATTTATTCTTCCATTAATACTTTTTCATATATTTCATTAAATCCTTTCAATTATTTTTAAACTTTATTTTTCACTTCTTACATCCTTTTTCCTTCTTAATATAAAACTTCTCAACTTCATTCTTATTCCTCTACGTCAAAATGTGTAATACCCCAAGGAAATGCTTAAATGGTTTGATTGTACTACCTATACTAAAAAGGTGCACCTTCCTTTTGGGTAGTCCATCATTTTAGAACTCCGCGTTAAGCACGCTTAACGCGGAGTAATGCTGGGATTGGTTACCTTCTGAGAAGTTTTTCAGGATGTGCGCGAGTGAGGCCAAAACGCACTGAAAGGATTAGTGTTGGTCTGTGGGGCCAGTTGTCAGCCTGACGAGAGGTTAAAAAAAAACTCAATGCTAGCGATAATAATTCAATACATATAAAACCCATCTCGTTCAAATCCAAAACCTATCTCACATTTTTATGATAATGCTATTTTATTGCTTGTTCAAATCCAAAACCCATCACGTATTTTTATTTGCATATATTCGTTCAAATCCTGTCAGCATCGTCGCCACCCCGCCATATTCCCAACATGGAACACCGCACCTGATCATATTGTGATTTTTAACTATCTTTGTATTCATTGGATCGCACGCAATCTGTTTTCCTTGGCCTTAGTCGACGTCGAGAATCGATTAGGGAAGATGAGTTTGAGTTCCTTTATCCATTAAATATAGTCATGTTATCTTATAAATAAAGTTTCGCGTAAACTCATCACTTGGGAGAATGTGGTGTTGGATTGCCGGTGGAAGTTCACTACCAACCACAACCGTCTCTGTTGGATACCCCTTTCTCCCCATCACCTCTTCCAAATCAATCCCACACCCAAAACCCCAATCTCGATCAACCTCTCCCCAAGTGTTTCTCCGACTTTTGGGTCCTCAAAAGTGGTGTGATTTAGAGACTTGGTCGAGTTTTGATCTCATATGGTTCTAGACGCATAGCATCGGCGACACCAACGGTTTCAGATCGTCACTGGAGCACTCGACGGTGAGTTCGATGCCCGATTTTCCTCACTTTCCATTGTCGATTTTGTCGTCGATTGAGTGTTGATTGTGATTTTAAGTTGTTGAGATTTGGTCATGTTGTGAAATTTAGTACAGAGAGGGAAGGGGATGGCGATTGAGTGCAGGTCTGGGACTTTGTGGATGAATAAAGGTACAACATTTACAATTTGCTCATTACAATCGAGCACTTTTTTGTTTTGTATCTTGGCTTATGATTTTGAATTTCGATAGGCGGGGAAGACTCGAGCGCATTGTGTGAGAGATTGGACTCGATCGCACACTGTTTTGAGAGGGATCGGACTCGATCGCGTGCTATTTCACTCCCTTGGTGCATTGTTTAATGTTTTGGACAATGATGACGAGCAAAAGACAACGGTGATCTTGACACTGTTTGCGATACGTTCTATTGTTTTGCTCACTGTGTTGTACCGATGAGCATTCTTTCCTCCTACGACGACCACCGTTACCAAAGGCGAATTTAGATGACTGGTGACAGCCGGTCAGAATTTTGGGTTTTGGAATGTATTGTAATTTATTATGATTTATTATTTTTTTATTTTGATTGAGGACAATATGATCATAGTTTGAATTTATAAACTAATTGATAATAAAAATTTTGCATTATGATGTATTGATAATTAATAAAATATAAAACAATAAATTGATAATTCTTTTTATTTTTATTAAAGGGCAATTTACAAAATACAAATTAGTGTCAATATTTCAAAATTTTTATTATTTTAGGTAAAATAAAAAAAATATTATTATTGAAAATAAAAAATAGTTATTCTATATTAGATTATACTAAATTGAGATTTAATAACTTCAATCTATGAATAAATAATATAAAAGTGTTAAAATATGAGGATGTGGTGGTTACAGTAAAAAGGCTGTACCCCGCTTAGAAATCTACAAGGTAACTATTTTTTAAAAAAAATAAATTTTAAAAATAATTATTTTAAAAATAGTTGTGAGAGGGGTTAGGAAATATATAAATATCTCAATATAATATGAAAAATATGTAAATCAATATATAGAATTAATTTAGTAAATTTGTTGGGTGATTAAGTTAAAAATCGGATCCATATTCAGAATGACACTTTAACAAAGCATTGAAGGGATAGGGATAAAAAAAAACTGTTATGAATAATCTAATATATTATTCTATCGTCAATTCTCGAGTTTTCATTGATGAATTCATGGTTTCCAATTTGAAGTTTAATGCTACATAATATAACTTTGAACTGGTAATAATTTACTTTTTTTGTTCCAAATAAAATAAAATATTTAGAATTGATATAGGTTTATATGTCAAATGAATTTATATTGATTTTGATGAAACTTTTTTTTAAAAACAATTAAATTTATTTTATTAAATGAAAGAAAAGTTATTGAAATTTATTGTAACAAATAAAATAGTTTCGGGAGCAACTAAATATATAGGATTGTGTTTCTTTTAAGATGCGACGGGAAGTATTAAGTACGTGGATCATTTAATACTATATACTTCCTTCATTGTACAATCAATTCACAGTGGCCGCTCACCCCATATAATAGAAGTGGTCCATCATATGTCCATGCATTATTTTATTTGATATGTACATACTTTTAGTTAGATGCAGCCTCCACTAGATCATATTTCTATCAAGTGGGCGAACATACATACATGGGACCTCGATATTGTTCCAGTGTGAATCCAGTAGTTCATCTGGATTGGTGGGCCCATTGCTTCTACTGAGGCAAAGTGTCCCCCCCATGACTTGTTGGTATCACAGGCCACAGCACACTAGCTAGTAGACTGTAGGGACTTAATTGGGAACTGTTACACGGTGAGAACACGTCCAATGCGGCTTTGAATTTAACACACCAATGAATCTCGATTCCCCTTTCATATCGTTCATGTTTGAACTCGGTCTCCACTTGTTCAATTACTGATGCATAAGATTGACCAATCATCGAACGTCCCAACTGCATGCATATGTGTCTTTAGTCCCATGCATATATGCTATAAATATGGCCAACGAAGCTGTTCATATCTTCCATCATTCCAAGCTAACAAAATGGGTACTTCCACAGTGATACTTGCTATCTTCGCAGGTTTAGCCATTGCTCTCGCCATCCCTTCCGAGACCGTTGCGAGGGACTTGGCTGAGAAATCCACTCATGAAGAAACTGCTTGTGAGCCTTACAAAATTTATTAATATATGAACAAAAAACAGGATTAATTTGTATTGTGACATATTTGTTGATGAATTATGACTTATATGATGTAATCTTAATCATCCGTACTGTTATATCGAAGTAACATTTTTTTCTTATAATGTGTGGCAACATTAGTTGGGGACGTGAAAGATGAGTATGGCAGAGGTGGAGGCTACCCGGGCGAAGGACGTGGTGGAGGCTACCCAGGAGAAGGGCGAGGTGGAGGCTACCCAGGCGAAGGACGTGGTGGAGACTACCCAGGCGAAGGACGTGGTGGAGACTACCCAGGCGAAGGACGTGGTGGAGGCTACCCAGGAGAAGGACGTGGTGGAGGCTACCCAGGCGAAGGACGTGGTGGAGGCTACCCAGGAGAAGGGCGAGGTGGAGGCTACCCAGGCGAAGGACGAGGTGGAGACTACCCAGGCGAAGGACGTGGTGGATATCCAGGCGGCGGCGGCGATCACCCAGGCCATGGCGGTGGCATTGGAGATGCAAAATATGTAGATGAATATGGCAGAGGTGGAGGCCCTGGACATGGAGGAGGCTACGGTGGAGGATATGGTGGTGGCCCAGGAGCCGGTCGTGGCGGTTATGGAGGCGGCCCAGGCGGAGGAGGCTACGGTGGCGGCCCCGGTGGAGGGTACGGTGGTCGTCCAGGCGGAGGAGGCTACGGAGGTGGCCCAGGTGGAGGATACGGTGGCGGCCCAGGAGGTGGCCGTGGTGGTTATGGAGGAGGTCCGGGGGGAGGCCGCGGTGGTGATCACCCCCCATTTGAAAAGAAAGATTAATGATCAAGATAATATGAAAATACTAGAATAAATGGCATGTACTTTAATTTGGCACATGTGTTTCCCTGAGCAAACTAAGTTTATCTATGCATGTATATATGCATGCATGATGCGCGTTTGGGTACGTAATGTTATGGTTAGAACAAGTCCTATATTTTTATCTATGAATTGTTATAATTAATTTATCAATGTCACTTCAATGATGATAAACTATAATTTAACATTGTTACCAATGTCACATATTTTCTTTTAAATTTGTGTTTTCTTTTATGTTGGATTAATCTCTCAAATACTAATGTGTAAAAAATAACCATAGCCATTCTTAATGTCAAATATGACAAGCAATTGGATAAAGCCAAAATTTAGCAATGAAAAAGCACTTCATTGAACTTGATTAAAATGAGATCATGGTTATAATTTAGCTATGACAATGCATTTAGCTCTCCATTAGACTTGCTCTTAACTAGCTTTGTTTAGAGTTAAATTCAATGCATTTTTTCTACGAGCGTGATCGTGCAATTTCCTAATGCTTTAGGAATTAGGATCACCATTTTTCATTACGAAATATTTAACCGAATATAGCGTTAGTAAATTGCTTTTAAAAATGAGAAAATTTGGAACATATCAACAAGTTAAACAAAACATGATGTGATTATGCGCTGATAATTTTGGTACAGAAAAGTTTGTCAATGCATTATTTTACGGATGATTACATTGGTTCGTTAGTGATTTGACCAACAAACTCGAATTTCCATCAAGGGATCAATAACGTTAGCAGAGGTTGTGGTACGTGCTATGAATAATGTCACCAACAATTACAAATATACGCTAGCTTTTCAATACTCAACGTCAATTCCTTATGTATATTCATAACAAATTCACTCGTGTAAAACTAATGAATAACAGAGAGATTTGAATCAACCATAGAAAAACTGTATCGTTCAGCATCATTGTATGTATCAATTAAGACAAAGGGTCAAATACTCTCCGGTCACCGTCCAATTATATATTCCCTCCGGTTGAATTTAATTGTAACAGTTTTTTTATGTATATTGGTCCAGACGAAATTTAATTTACGTCGTTAAACGATCAAATATTTTTGGATAATTATTGTGTAATCAACATGATAATTTATATTATATATTTCAGTCAGACATCAATAACGTATTTTTTTACATCATTAAAACGACAAACGAAAATTCTCGAAAGACGGATTGAACAATAAAAAAAATCAAAAAACATAATTAAATTAGAATAAAATTAATACGATAAAACATCAGTCGGGGTACACGGGAACCTCCCGAGATTGCACAACCACCAACTTGCCATGAAAGCATTAGCATCAAATCTAAGTTTCAATTTTTTTGCTGAAATAGATAGGACGGTCGAGAGGAACGAGTCAATGATCATTGACGTGGTCATCACGACGAGGCCAGTTAATTATTCGCGGTCAAATCTGCAGTGATGCAGTTGGTCGATCGAGAGTATTGATCTGTAAACGGTATAGAATTTTATCACACTGTCAATAAATAAAATCACCATGCATTCACAAAAAAGAAATACTGCAACATCACGTTAATATCACCTCAGTCTCATAAAACATATAACATATGTCGCGTAAATGGTAAAGGAGGTCGCGTTATGAATGATCCGTGGGGGATAAAAATATATTGTTTGTATTGATCGTAAAACATAAAAAATGATTTAACTTACGTATTTCGTATTATAACTTTGGATCAAAATGAATTTTATACCGTAACATTCAATACTAAAAAAAATAACGCAACAAAATACATAATAAATAATATAATTAACATATAATTTTATTTATTTTTGTGGGACGAATGAAGTAACATTTTCACTGGTTCGTGATGCATGTGCATTGATAGTGTTGCAGTGAACAAGATTATCATCAAGTACAGATTCTCGATATCGTGATTTGATGACCTGGTAGATCAGTTGCATGGTGTTGTAGTGTTTACGAAGATTGACTTACGGAGCGATTACCATCAAATCCGTATGAGATCAGGAGACTAGTGCAAGTCTGCCTTTAAGACCAGAGACGGCCTATACGAGTGAATGGTTATGCCATTCGAACTATCCAACGAACCAACCACGTTTATGAGGTTAATGAACCAGGTTTTTCGTCCTTTTATTGATCAGTTTGTCGTCGTTTATTTCGATGATATTTTGGTTTATTCAGTTTCATTGAAGCAACATTTGCAGCATTGAGACAAATTTTTGATGTGTCGAGAGAGCAGAAACATCAAGATTTTGAAGGGGATTTCAGTTTATGAGGTCAGTGAACCAGGTTTTTCGTCCTTTTATTGGTCAGTTTGACGTTGTTTATTTCGTTGATATTCTGGTTTATTCTAGTTTTAGATTTGCAGCATTTCGATGCCATTCACAATGTTCATGGCTTAGCATCGTTCTATCGGAGGTTCATTCGGGATTTCAACTCCATCGTCGTCCTTCTGACAGACTGTTTGAAGGAAAACCGATTCCAGTGGACTCTAGCTGCATAGACTGCTTTTCAGTTGTTAAAGCAGAAGGTTAGTGAAGCACCTGTTTTGATACTTTCAGATTTTGATGATGTGTTTGAGGTGCATTGTGATGCTTTCGGAGTTGACGTTAATGGAGTTTTGAGTCAGAAAAATAGGTCGATTGTGTTCTTTAATGAGAATTTGAACGAAGTTAGGAAGAAATATTCCACCTACGACAAGGAGTTCTATGCGATAGTACGGAGTTTGGAGCATTAGGCGGCATAGTTTCAAAAGAGTTTATTCTGTATTCAGATCATGAGACGTTGAAATACATCAACGGACAGTTGAAAGTGAATGCAAGGCATGCCAAATTGGTGGAATGTCTAAAATTTTTCAACTTTACAGCTTCAAGCGAAAGGACGAGAGTAACACAACTCATTGCCTATGGCTGTGAAATTCGTTTATTTCGGCCATATGAGATCGTTTAGAACCTGTTTAGAACTTTTTATGTTTATATTATTTTAGGTTTTTTTTATTTAAACACTTGTTAGTCATTAGTTTTAGATAAATTTTTAGGAGATTCATTTATTGAAATCCAATCGAAAAAAAGATGAAATTTTCTCTTCATCTATCCATATCTTTTCGTTTCGATTAATTAGATATTTCATAGTTTTGTTATTCTATCATCAGTACTTCAGGAGTTGTTAACTAACGATCGAGTAGCAATTATGATCACGAAGCAGTGGGCAAGAGCATGGAGCAATAGTATTTATACCCCACCACACTTTATTCATCTCTCCAACGAGAACTCGTTTTCACCATTTAAAATCGAAAAGGAAATGAGCTGTTTCAATGGTGGGAAACTTGCTTCAGCCGTATTCGACCTATGGGAGTATTTGCGAGCTGAAGATTTGCTTATTCGGATTGGCTGGATCGTACATTAGCATCACGTGGGTAGTTGCATCTATGTACGTGTATACTCAATTTACTTATATACACTTGCCCAGTTGGCTTTTTGAAACATATCTGACAAGTATTATAGATTTTCGATCATTATATGATAGATGGAAAGGGTAGGGCCGGGCGCTTTTAACATTAATTTTTAGCTTTAAGTTTTTTCACCTTTTTCTGCATCGAAAACTACGTACACAATCAAAAGTATATACATGAATATATATGCCTAAGATTCTAACACATGTAAATAACAAGTAGTAGGAGAATAAATTAGATTAGAACTTGTGACCTTAATTATAATACTCAGTATGATATCAAATATATTAGGGAATAAGACCCGTATCTGTATATCTAACACACTCCTCGTATCTTTTGGATGACTCCAAAATTATATATCGAGTACTAAATTTTCGAGAAAAAGAGCTATTTTCTCGGTCCCATATCCCATAACATATATAATTTTTTTTTGTTTTAATTTATATATAATATTTTTTTTAATTTCTTTTAATTTTAAACAAATATCAAATTAATAATATTGTATGCATCTATTATCTCTCTTTATAATCGTTATATTATTTTTATCAAATTTTATAAAAATTAAATATATCCAATCAATTCGTTGCGACCGAGAGAGTGGTAAACATGGGACACAGCAAGACATCACGCGGGGGGGTTTTCTAGGAGGAAAAGTAGACTTTGGAGTAATAAATGGATTTATCCAAGAGTAAAGCTGGCCCATCGGAATGGATTTATCCAAGAAATTTCTTCAACCCAACAAAATAGGGAATATGGAAAATTTTGAGGGTATTGATTACTGTCATATAGGGATATGTCCAGCGGGGAGCTGAGTTACAGAAAAAATATAATGGAAGTCAAAGTATCTAATATTAAGATTTTGGGCGACGATGAAGATATGATGACAGATATGATGATTGAAAATGGGAGGAAGGTGAGGTCAATTGTGGGTTCCACGAACAGAAGCGAAGGTTGCGTATAAATTGACTGATATCAGTGTGGGGCATATTCTACGGGATCTAGAATTAAAAGATCTTTTAGTCTCAATCGAAAGTTTGAAGAAGACTTGCGCCCAAAATATTCTATCAGAAAAATCAAAGACAATCGTTGGTTTATCTTATCGAAGGAGTCTGATGCTATCCACCTAATTTCCAGATTTGCATGTTGGAAGGAGTTTGTAGGAATTTTTTTAAAATAATATAAAAAAAATATTCTCAATATAAGACAACAAAGAAATTTATTCTCAAATTAGATTTTTTTTTATAATTTAAAAAAAAAAAAAAAAAGACGTTATGTTTTTGCCTTTGAAAAAGCAGTCGGTCTTTGCCTATTTTAAAAAATTTATGCGTCTTCAAAACAAAGACGTCCAACGTCTTTTGACACAAAAAAAAGGTCATGTGTCTTCTCATAAAAAACAAGCAAGGTGTCTGTTTATATTAGACTATGAGAAAAGACTGATCCTAATTTAAGAATTTTATACATAAAAAATCTCAATTAAGAAAAAATCCCTGTAAGCATAGAATGCGGGTGTCATAAATATCTGACTAAAGCCACTTGTGGGTGTTATTCAGGGGTTTAGGAGTGTGTTGTTGTGGTTCCTTTTTTTTTTTTTTTTTTTTCCGGTTTTCTTGTGGGAGTATATATATATATCAATTGTATGATCTGATGCTTGATCCTTTACACATGGTTGTTAAACCCAGACCTATTCGATCCCGTGATGCGATGTACAAGAAAAATCAAACACACAGTCAATTTGGTTGATCCGATCAAAACCTATCAAATTTGGTGGTTAAACCGAAAAAAAAACTAAATATACACATAAATATTTTTAATTTTAATAAAATATATAAATCAGTTAGTAAATAGACACATGTAAATATCTTATACATGTGTTTCTTTTTAAAACTAACATAATATATGTATTAGTTTTATTAATCAAAAGAAAATATGTATTTTTTTAATTTTTAATTTTATTACTCTCTTCATCCCATAATACTTGCAACTGTAAGAGAATTTGTGTGTGTATTGAATTTTTATAGATTTTTACGATTAATTTTTTTAGGATAGTGGGGTTATTGTGAGAGAAGATAATAGATGTATTGTAACAAAATATGATTGATGCGATTTTTTATAGATTAAATATTGATCAAAAGGGAAAAGATTATTAGTAAATTGAGACAAAAAAAATATTGCATGTATTATATTATATTATTATTATTATTATTTTATTTCGATTGGTCGTTTTTCTCAGTTTTTATCGGGTTTGACTGGGTCGATCATTCGTCCGGTTTTGACCTGACCCAGTCAAACCATCCGGTTACGGTTTGATCGATCGGTTCGATCCGGTTGTAATAACTATGCTTTATATGGATCTCATGCGTCACTGGATCTCATGGAGCAGGCTATGGAGGCGGTGGCTATGGAGGATGCTGCCGATATGGATGCTGTGGCCGTGGCTACAGCGGTTGTTACAGGTGCTGCCGTTACGTCGGAGATGTTGTCGATGCCAATGTTGAACATCGATCGATACGATGATATCACCGTTATGGTATAATTTGTACCCCGCGTGCTATCGTAGATAGTAGTAATAAGCATTTTACGTGCATTTGTGATGAAAAGAACGAATAAGGGGTGCAGGGTTTGATGCTGTATATAAGTTAAATAGTGTCCTAAAGTTCATGAAAGTGAATTGACATGGTTAAACTTAAAAGAACGTATTGTTGTGCAAGTTATTCTGTTCCATTTTGCTGTTTTCACACGTGCAAGCATCGTTTAATTATGTAGATAATGTGTTTTACATTCAAGTCTTATCCCTTCAAGCTACCACGGTAATTAATTGCCATTGGGACCAAACCTAATCGATCAACTAACTATTCATAAGGACCATATAATATGGTTCATAATATTCAAGTTCATCTCTCGACTCTTGACAACGCTTCATGGTATTATTCTGAAATGGAAATGTGTGGGCATGTCATTCACTTACAATTTGAGCACTCGGGTATTTATCCATTGGTTCTTTATTGCAGAACCGGAACTCTCAAACCATCCAATTATACAGGAACGATCAACGAAGCCCAACTCAGACCAGGTAGCTCAAGACACGATAATTTTATGTGTCTCACATTTATGGACGAGATCCAATGGAGAAATCAGTAGCCCAACGCGGTCCAGTGAAGCCCAATTTAATTTCGGCCATTGGGCTTTGTTGTTGGTTCGATAACTAATCCAGCGCATTGTGGATCATTATTGGGCCACGCCACTCCATTTCCACTTTATTCTCGCATAACAAAGTTGCCTTGGATATTTTAGTGTAGTTATGCAACTAATATTCGAGGACTTTCTTTGGAACGGTTTGACTGCGTTGATAGAAATTGGTTAATTATGAATGTTAATGACGATGATGATAAGTTATAATTTATTATAATATTATAATTAATTTAGTGTTAGGTAAATAAATAGTTTAGAGTTATTTTTATTTGGTCAAAGACAGTTTTGATTTCTCCGTTGAAAAAGAAAAACAGTTTCGAATGACTCATGATTTTAAACAAAAAAAAAACTACTTATAAGTTACGATTAAATAGAGTGTCAAACTCCATCCCTAACATCATAAAATGACTTTAAGTCGATTTTAACGAACTTTAAACGCGGACAAACTATCCCTTTATTTCGATCCGTAACAATGTCAATAAAGATTATGCAAAAATATAGATAATCAAAGGTTACAAATAGTTAATTCATGCATAATGAAAAAAGAGATTAAGATCATTTGTTATAAGTTCTTGATGTTGGGAGTAAGGTGAACTATAATGATTATGAATGCCAGCAAGGTTACGTCTGTGCAAATTAATGAAGTATCATGTAACAAATACTATTCGGTAGGTTTGTCGTGATGTTCGTCTTAGGAACAATCTGTTGGGTACAAACCTTGTGCTCCGAATTCAAGAAACGAAATATACAAGGATGCTTTGCATTAGATATTATACCGTGAATGATTTGAAAGATTGTGAAGGTTTTAAGATTTACTGAATTCTATCACACTATGAAAGATATCCAAAGCTATTGCTTATTATTGTCATTAAGGTGTGAATAAGGTTTGTGTTTAACCTGAAAGATAAGTTAAGGATTCGGAGTTCCATAGAGTTTTGCATGATATACTCATCACAAGAAGTTGAGTATTACCTCCTTAAAGATTTCTTGTCGACTTCAGATAAAACTGGTGAGCTCGAATCTAAGAATAAAACTATGAAGAACAAAAAAATGAGATGTGCATTTATACAGGTTGCATAAATATTTTGAAGAACACTTTGTGAATCTTTGGGTTTATAGATGCTACGCACTCAATATTTACAATCTAATATTGACTGAGAAACTATGAGATGCACAAATAAAAAAACTACTATTATAGGGCACTGTTATCGTTGGATTAATGATGACCATGAGGGGTTTACTACAAGCTAAGTGACACTGGAAAATGAGACAAAATTCGAGGACAAAATTTTTATAAGGAGTATGTAAGGATTCAAAAAACTCCATAAAATTAATTTCATGATAATTAACATGAATAGTAATTTATCGTACGTCATAATTTATTTTACAGGATTATAAGACTTGTTTGATGATTATAATAGTGAAATAATACCAAATATGGATGAAATATCACCCTAATATGCAAATACGGAAAAATACGGTTTTAATATAAAAATATCATATTTATATGAAAATGACATAAATCTAATTTTGTCACTTATTTTTCTTTACGTCAATTTCCACTCCATCTAAATTAGATTATTATCCGCTGATTATCCACTAAATATCCAATAATTATCCACTTATTTTTCACTTAATTATTTTAATCAATTTAGTTTTTATAAATACAAACTCTCTTCTGCTTGAAAAACTTCTTACAAACATAAAAACACTCCTTATCATGCAAGATAATGATAAATAAGAGAATAGAAGAATGAGAGTTTGAGGAAAAGAGAAGAACCTAGGGTTATAAGACGACGAGAATCCTTCATCAATAATAAGAGAAGGTGATCGTCTTGATTAGAAATTTTGTAAAACAATATAGGCTCTGAAATAAACTTTGATTTTATTGTATGTAGAAGCCTCATTTTCTAGTGCTTAATGAAGTTGATAAATCATGATTTAGAGTTGTGAATCTCAAGATATAAATCAAAACGCACAGATATATTAATCCGTAAAAATTGGTTATAAGGGTCACCTTGTGACTTGATCTGAAATTACACAGAAAGAGTTAGAAAAAGATCCTTATATCAATGGAAAACCCTTGAAGTTTAGTATAACGCCCCGACTTTCCATTACTTATTAATGATACTTATGACGCCACTGTCGTTGGGTCCAACGTCTCAACTAGGCAAAAATTATACTTTCTCGTTTAGTCATATGAATTAAGTTAAGTTCACTTATACATCTTTAGTTTAGAAACCGTTGATGCACTCAATCATATTACAAAATATCACCTTCTCAACGGAATTTATATCTCTTTCTAAGATCAGAATATCTTACATCTAGCATCAAATTTTAGGCCACACTTCTCCTTCAAGTCTTACTCCCGTAACAAAGAGAAGAGGAAAGACACATGTCGGCCCCCTTATCATGGGCTACACGAGAGAAGAAAGTCATAAAAGAAAAGGGAAATGATCACTTAAATCCTTTGTTCCAGCACTTTTAAATTATCATGCAAATCTAGCATTCACAATTATCATCACAAGTATATCAATGATTCACCCTAGTCACATAAGCATACTTAACACCACGTAATAACGATTGAAACCATGCGTCCATCAACACTCTAGACATTATCGACGTCATTTACTATCATCATACCCTTTATGATAATGACAGTTAAGACCCCCATATCAAACAAACTGAGACAATGACACTGTGACACGATAGGTTCCCAGTCCAAGTCTCACGCACTGCTGCACTCAATAGTTCACTCAAAACTTTGTTATACTTAAAATCATGTCAATCACACAGACAATAGACAATAAATAGGATCATCGCCAGTAAAATATAGCGGATGGACCAGCCCTGGAATATGTCATCCGTTATTGTAACGTCTCAACTTTTTATTACTTAATAATGATACATATGACGTCATTGTCGCTGGGCTCAACGCCATAGTTAGGCAAAAACTTTATTTCCTGGCTTAGTCATAAAAATTAAGCTAATTTACTTATACATCATTAGTTTAGAAACTTTTGATGCACTTAATCATAACCCAGAATATCACCTTTGCAGCGAAATTTATATCTTTTTCTAAGATCAGAACACCTTTTATACATAAGCTACATCTAACATCAAATTTTAGGTCACACTTCTCCTTCAAGTCTTGCTCCTGTAACAAAGAGAAGAAGAAAGATACAGAAAAATAGTAATCGTGAGTTATACGAGCTCAATAATGTGTCGGCCCCTTACCAAGGTTATACGAGAGAAGAAGGTCATAAAAGAAAATGAAAATGATCATTTAGATCCTTTGTTTCAACACTCTGGAATTATCATGTCAATTTGACATTCAAAATTATCATCACAAGCATACAAATGATTCATCCTAGTCGCATAAGCACACTTAACACCACGTAACAACGCTCGAAACCATCCGTCCATCGACACTCCAGACATTATCGACGTCATTTATTACCGTTATACTTACCATTATGTCAATCACACAGAGATAACAAACAATAGACACCCTCAATGTTATAATTGTGCCATTGGCAAAACTTATTCAATTTCATAGATAAGCTTTATGCAGCTTTAACAAAAAGGACATCTGCGAAAGGGGATCAGCCAAACCGGAGCCCAGGGTCTCCTGCAGTGAGATGTCCTCCTACTAAAAGGTCGATGAAAGAATGTCACCATGAAGTCACTATATAACACATGTGATCGACACAACGTTTTTTGTGTTTTATACCACGGAGTTATCTCACTAATTATGGATTATACTTCTTTCACACATTCACCTTTATTATACCAACAAATAACGCATAACACACATCATGCAATAACACACTCCACAGCTCTCAGTATTTAGCACATTGCACACAGTAGTTGCAATCAGTGTTTTACGTCAGTCAAATTTAGTGACTACGTCCAAAGATTTCAATACATATTATTATACTCACGGTATAATAACACGCATCGTCACATATAATAAATCTAAACGTTATCTTTTATCACAATTCTTGACATGCACACGTTCAGCCTCGTCCTTAAGTGACAACGAGCAGCGTCTCCAAATCTTATAATATAATAGGATATACGTTTTAAGACAAACCCTTGTGAATGATTGTTCACGTTATACAATTAAGTATATTTATTCGTATTACTTGAAAACCGTCATAGTAATGTTATATGGTGATCTCAAGTTCCGAGAAAAGTCTTTGATACTTAATTTGATAGTCCATGATGATGATTTTATGTATTTATCATCATTAGAAGTGTTTGTAAACATTTGAAGTTGTTTCGGATCGAAACAGTCATTTTTGGATTCTATCCAACATGGTCTTTTGACAACTTTATATCTATAACTTCTCTTATACAACTTCAAAAATCATTTCGTAGAATTCAACATAAACTAGACTTCATAATCTTTTCATTGAATTAAATTTTCTTTCACACAACCTTATCAATAACTGCAGTTTATTCATTCAATTTTATATTTTTTACTAGATCAAACAGTTTGACCTTTTTTCACTAATTAGTACATAATTCCTTGTGTATAATTCCAAATCTAGAATTTTAAACTTTTTCAAAAATTAGAATTCAAGGGTTTTCTATTGATATAAGACTCGTTTTTTTAACTTTTTCAGTGTAATTTCAAATCAAGTTACAAAGTTATCGCTGTAACCAGTTTTTTATAGATTGACATATCCATACATTTTAATTTATATCTTGAGATTTATAACCTGAAATCATGATCTATCAATTTTATCAAAAACTAGACATATGAGGATTCAACATATATTAAAATCAAATTTATCATAAAGTTTATGATTTTTCACAAAATTTCTAAAAAATGATCGCGTTCTCATGTTATTGATGAAAGATCCTTAACGCTTTATAACCCTAACTTCTCCTCTTCTCCTCAAACTCCCATTCTATTTTTCTCTTGCTTATCTCTTCTCTTGCATGAGAAGATGTGGTTTTATATTTGTAAAAAGCTTTTCCAGGAGAAGAGAACTTATATTTATAAAAAAATTAAATCAATTAAAATACTTTTAGTGGAGTACATTATTTAGTGATACATTAGTGATATTTAGTGAGTATTTAGTGATACATTATTTAATTTAGGTGGAGTACAAATTGATATAAAGGATAATAAGTCTCAAAATTAGGTTTAGGTCATTTTCGTATAAATACGATATTTTCATATTAAGATCGTATTTCTCAATTTTTATCTACTATTCACGTTAATTATCGTGAAACTAAATTTTACGAAATTTTTCGGGTCCTTATCATATTTTTGTCATGATTTTAATAAACGAAATTTATAATCCCGATGTATAAATTACGACGTTCAGTAATATACTGTTTTAGTTATTTTTTGAAAAAATAAATTATCTCAAATTTTTCGGGTTTTACATCTAGTTTTTAAAACAGTTTAAAAATATAGATTTAGAGTTTTATGTAAGGATTTATGAACTAATTACTGAAGCAAACTCAAACTGTCTGATCTAGTAGAAAATATAAACTTGAACGAATAAAAACTATTATTAGTTAGGTTTCATGATGGAAACTCTAATATTCTGAAAAGATTATAAAGTGTAATTTATGTAGAATTTTATGAAATATGTTTTGGAGATGTATACGAGAAGTTATAGATTTAAACGTGTCAAAAGATCATGTTGGACAAGAACCGAAAATGAACCATTTTGACCTTGAAACAACTCCAAACATTCACATACGCTTCTAGTGATAATAAATACATAATATCATCATCATGGACTATTTAAATAAGTATCAAAAATTTTTCTCAAAATTTGATACCATCACATAATATTACTATGACGGTTTTTTCAAGAAGTACGAATAAATATGCTTAACTCCATGACGTGAACAATCATTCACAAGGGTGTATCTTAATACGCGTATCCTATTATATTATAGGACTTAGAGACGCTGCTCATTGTCACTTAAGGACGAGATTGAGCATGTGCACGTGAAGAATTGTGGCAAAAGATAACGTTTAGATTTATTGTGTATGACGATACGCATTATTATACCGTGAGTATAATAATATGCATTAGAAACTTTGGACGTAATCACTAAATGTGGCTGACGTAAAATACTGACTGCAACTGTTGTGTGCCGTGAAAAGATGATGTGTGTGTTTGTGTTATGTCTTGATTGTTGGTATAAAGAGGATGAATGAGTAAAAGGAGTGTAAATCTTTAATTGGTGGGATAACTCCATGGTATAAAACACGGAAAACGTTATGTCTCTCGCACGTGTTATACAGTAACTTAGTGATGATATTCTTTCACCGACCCTACGAGGTTGTTTTGGTATGAGGGTATCTCACTGCAAAAGACCCTGAGCTCCGACTTAGTTGATCCCTTTTCATGGATGTCTCTTTTCCTAAAGTTGAAAAGAAATTACTTATGAAATTGAATAAGTCTCGTCAATGACACAATCATAACATTAAAGGTATTTATTGTTTATTGTCTGTATGATTGATATGGTGGTAAGTATAACAAAGTCTTGAATGAACTGCTGAGTGTAACAGTACGTGAGAATTGGACTAGGGATCTGTTGTGTCATAGTGTCATTGTCTCAATTTGTTTGACATGGAGGTTTTAACTGTCATACCATAAAGGGTATGACGATAGTAAATGACGTTGATAATGTCTGATATGTCGTTTGACACGTGATTTCGAGCGTTCTTACATGGTGTTAAATATGTTTATGTGATTAACTGAATCACTGGTGTGCTTGTGACGATAATTGCGAATGTCAGATTGACATGATAATTTCAAAATACTGGAATAAAGGATCCAAATAATCACTTTTTTTTTTCTTATTTTTCTTATCTTCTTTTCTCGTTTAACCCTTGGTAAGGGGGCCGACACGTTACTGAGCTTCTATAACTCACGGTTATTATTTTTTTGTGTCTTTTTTTTTTCTCTTTGTTACAGACGAAAGACTTGAAGGAGAAATGTGACCTAAGATTTGATGATAGATGACTTATGTGTGAGTGAACTTAGCTTAATTCTAATGGGTAAGACAGAACTGATAATTTTTGTCTAGGTGAGACGTTGAGTGCAACGGCAATGACGTTATTTGTATTATTATGTATTAATATGTTTTGAAAAATCGGGACGTTATAACCCCATCCCTACACATCGTCCAACTGTAGCATAAATAGACTTATGTTGAACTTTATTGTCATAATCTTATTTATACCAAATCTCGTTTATGAAAGTCCGGATGTGATAACTAATTTTAATATTAATTATAAAGAGATTACTAGTCTTTTCATTATTTGTTCTGTCTTATCTCATCCACATATCAAACGAGATGTATGAGTATAACTTTGAATGGTAATTTCTATATACATTGACCGGTGAACCCCATCTCATTTTGACATATCCGGATTAATTGCTTGATTTTCGGTGTTAAGAAACATATTTGGTATTTCATTATCGGTTCCAAATTTTGATAAACTTATTGTTACATGAAAATTCAAATAGAGAAGTGAAAATAAAGAAAAATACAAACATTGGTTGGACTTGGATCTGTACGAGCACGGGGGAGACAAAAGAGAGGGGAAAACAACCCGACACAAACGTGTGAAAACAACAATATAAACAGAAAACAATGAGAACCTCTTTGGACTTTCCAGCTTTTCACTTCACCTAATACTACCAATCTTTTTTTACTCTCCTCCTTTGAAAACAACAACGTTAACGGGAAACGCTCTCATTATCTTCTCGGAAAACATCTCTTACAAGACTTTCATCTCCCTAGCTCTCTATAAACACTCACCTCATATCTTTGTCTCGAATATATATGATCTTGATCGTTCATCGTGTTTAACGCTTGAAACCAGAGGGCGATTGTTAGAGACGTTCTGATCAAGTGTGGAGCTGTGCCATGGAAGAGGAGGAGGAGAAAGAAGAAAAGGTAGGTCGGGATTAGAATTGGTGTTGTCGCGTGGAGCTGATCGAAGAGATCATTGCATTGTGGCATACACGGGATCAGCCAGGCAAATTTTGTTTCGATAGCATCTTTTTGTATTGCTGTTTCTTCATTGATCTTTTCCTAGTGATTCAGTTTGTGAATGCTAATCGTCGATAGTGAAGAAAAGTTTCTGCTTGGCAATCCATAATATACAACTAACAAAGGACGATTTTGATTATTTGAAGTCTGCATTTGTTATACACATATTAACACATTTGTTCACGAGATCTGCGTATTTTGCCTCGACATTAAACGTTTATGTCTTGACAATAGCTCGTCAGTCAACTATTCTAGGTGTACTAAATCATGTGAGTCTCGGGGTCTCCATTCATTCTCATTAGTCGTGAGACATATGTATACTCACTCTGAATCATAATTGAATGATGTAAATTACTAGTTTTTCGTTA
Organism: Drosera spatulata; assembly: GCA_035668315.1. Classification (NCBI taxonomy): domain Eukaryota; kingdom Viridiplantae; phylum Streptophyta; class Magnoliopsida; order Caryophyllales; family Droseraceae; genus Drosera; species Drosera spatulata. Next base: position 4,279 of record JAOVYX010016919.1, on the reverse strand, counting down.
GTGTGATAAAATCAAAGATGAATGATGTGAGTTGATTTTTAAGCTAGTGTAGCACGTTTAGTGGTTTGCGGTGGACCGGTTCAGCCAAACACGGCTGGCATTTCGCCCGAGGGTCTCTCCGTTTCAGTCAAATTTCATGTTCTTTTGGATCGTAGCCTAGCTGTTAAACCAGTGGAATTGGACTGTCCAGATTAATACTTGGACCTGGGCCTTGAATCAGGCCCATTAATCCTTCAAGCAATGGGTTGGGCTGTGGCATTATAAATGGAAGAAAAGCCCACGAGAGATGACATATCTCGGCCCATTTTTGCTGTCAAGACAATCTCTTAGTTAGCCCCTCTCACTTCTCAACTCCTTGTTCCGGGATATCATCAATTGTACAAATCCAACGGTTTTTTCTTTGAAAAGGGTTTTAAACTCTTTGATCATATTAACAACGTAGCATCTCGTATGAGATAATTGTATCGGCTTTCAGCTATGGCATTTTATTTAGGGTCGCTCTAATTAAAGATGTTCGGGATCATTTTTTACAAATTAACAATCTAAATTACTCGTTATCATATCTTTTTCTAATTATTTTTACGTATCATGTGGAATGTTCAATTCTTAACAATGGTGGTAGCAATGGCCCATGCTTCGTTCTTCATACCATTTCACGCGGTTCTTTTTCCAACAGTGATATGTGTTGCTTTTCGACCATCTCCTACTCATTTAATCGAGCAAAACAAAGAGACCGAGTCAGGTTTTGGCCGGCTTCACATTGACCGGGTCATGTGAACGTGAATCATCTTTGTACATAAAAGTAAACAAGATTAGAGAGGTTTGAACAAATCTATCAAGACCAAACAAAGTTTATTGAGCATGACAAACAAGCCAACTCCTAGTTCATATGGAATAGTTCATCGAAAAAGTATATAGAAGTCATCGCTGCCCTTAAAGATAAAGCATAAGTATATCGAAAATGTAACATGTTAGTATTATCTTGTATGTTGAAAAGATAATAATAAAAATAAAGAACTTGTAAGTACATTAAACAAGTTACAATCTCTCTTTTTTTCCAAAGAATTATCTTATCAATTACTCTCTTTTTATCCCAAAAAAATTATAATCGATTGATTTGACACGAAAATCTATATGTGTCTTGATTTTTATTACTCCCTTCGTTCAATTCAAATTGCAACATTTTTTTTTTTTGAGATGTCTCATTCAAATTATAACATTTTGATATTTAATAATTTTTTTCTACATAAAAATATCAAAATATCCTTACTTTATATCACATTAACTCACACATCATCATTTCACTTTCTTTTTTTCCTCACTCCTTTATCTCACGCACTCATAAAGACAACATTGTCATTTCTTATTAATTCAACACACATATAAATTATCGTGTCGAATCAAACCGTTGCAACGGAGGAAGTATAAAGACTCTTTTTCTCTATGACTTGCGTGAGGAGAAGTGATAAAAAGAAAAGAAGAAGAAAAAATAATAAGATAAATTAATATGATACAAAATAAAAAATAAGAATGCATCCTATATTTATAGATAAAAAATAATTTTTAAAAAAATAAAATTATAATTTATTTAAGATATCCAATGTAAAAATTATTGTAATTTTTTGAATTGAGGGATTATTGTGTATATTCAACATCCTCATCACCAACTTTCGCAACGTTTAGTTTGCAAGGTTTAGTTGGCGACATTCGAATCCAGGCTTTTACAACGTTCCAAAAATATAACAGTCGCGAAAATATAGCAATCACAAATCACAATTTACCCAAAAAAGTTTCAAAAAGGACCAAACCCTAACATGAATGATCAACCATTCGTCTCATATGGTCATATGAATGGTGTCAACTCTCATCTCCTCAGTCCTCACGCCCTCAATCCCATTTTCTCCTCTCATTTGTCTCTTCAATTTCGAAAAAATCACGAAAAAAGGAAAAAAGAAAAGAGAACCCCCAAAATTTGGATTCATTTTTTCTTGAATCCATACAGCGGAGGAACAAGAAAGGAAAAAAAAAAAATCTTTTCTTGTTTCTTGTTGATTAGCTTATTGTTCTTGTTGTTTTTGTTATTGGGTTTTGTCTAGGTTTTGTTCTTGAACCTTTTCTTGCTTGAAAATTTTGGTACCCTTTTTGTTTTTGATCATGTTAATGTGAAATCTAAACCCCTTTGGAGCAACCCATTAGGAAAAAGGCATTTCAAGGTGAATTTGTTTGTGTAATAGTTAAAGGCTTGGGGTTTTTTGTTGCCAAGAGCCGAATTGTAGGATGAGAGTTCAGTTTTCTTGATATCAATTGATTTTGGTGTAAATTTGTGACACCAAGTTGGTTAGGGTACAATTTTGTGTTTGTTTTGATCGATTTCGAAGCTACGAGGGCTTTGAATCGATCATTTTATTGGTGAATCGGTGCAACTTGTTGGTGATTGTGTTTGGCACCGTTTTCGAGCTTAGTTGAATTGACAAGGCGTTTAGTTGAAGAAATGCATGGGGCTCAAGAAAGCAGAAGGAACATCATGTTTGATCACCAATCTCATGTAGTGAATTACAGGCTGAGCATATATACTCGAAGGGCGAACATCACGGTTAAATTCCAAGACATTTACGAGTTTACGGTCGAGGGCAATGTGGATGATGTCAATGTGTTGAATGAAGTGAGGGAGAGGGTGAGGCAACAGGGAAGGGTGTGGTGGGCATTGGAGGCTAGAAAAGGAGCAAATTGGTATCTCGAGACTCAAGCGTCGTCTACCCTTAAGGGCTCCCTTAGGTTTTCTGCTATGGTGAATGCGGTTACATTGAGGAGATTGATCAGGAAGGGGATTCCCCCGGTTTGGAGGCCTAAGGTTTGGCTTGGTTTGTCAGGTGCTGCAAAGAAGAAATCCACGGTGCCTGATAGTTATTATACTGATCTGATCAAAGCAACTGCAGGACAAGTCACTGCTGCCACTAAGCAGATTGATCATGTAAGCCAATTGTTTTCCCCCCATATATACTGTTGTGACTATTGAGAAGTCATTGCTGGCATTAAGCTGGTGCAACATGTATTTGGAATGATTTTTATCTTTCCAGGACTTACCTAGGACCTTTCCTGGTCACCCATGGCTCGACACACCAACAGGACATGCTTCCCTTCGCCGTGTTCTGGTTGTATACTCTTTTCGGGATTCTTATGTTGGTTACTGTCAGGTGACTGCTTGTCTCCTAATTCTTGTGAATGTTATGGATGGAAAATCACTTTCAAATCTTTTATGCGTTGACTTAATCACATTTTTCATCTTTTAAGATTCATTCACTTCCTGAGCTATTGTAAAGGGTTAAACCAACTTGCACTCCTCATCTACAGGTGGAATCAAGCATTGTAGAGTGTAGACTTGTAGTGCTGTAGAGTTTATGAATAGCCTTGGACATTCCTTGTATTTATGCCTATGTAGTACATTGCCTGATTCCTAACAGTATGTGTCGTTTTTACTGGTTCAGGGCTTAAACTATGTTGCGGCCTTATTATTGCTTGTGATGAAGACGGAAGAGGATGCCTTTTGGATGCTTGCTGTTCTATTGGAAAATGTTTTGGTGAATGATTGTTACACGTACAACCTGACCGGATGTCATGTTGAGCAAAGAGTGTTCAAAGATTTGCTAGCTAAGAAACTTCCTAGGTACTTTTTTTTGAAACTGCAAATAAATCAGCTTTCTGTTTTCTTCTCTCTTATGCTATTTGATCTTGAAAACATAACAAAATACAGAGTAGCTGCTTATTTGGAAGATTTGGAGTTCGACGTCTCTCTTGTTGCTACTGAGTGGTTCCTGTGCCTGTTTTCTAAGAGCTTACCCTCAGAGGTCTGAGAACATTGTTTTTCCTTTCGCTCGAGCTCTGAATCACTCCACTCATTTTACGCATTTTATGTACATCTTTTCCTTCACTGATGAGCTGCATGATTTGATGGAGGTATTATTCTCAGACCACTATGAGAGTTTGGGATATCCTTTTTTATGAAGGAGCAAAAGTTTTGTTTAATGTAGCATTGGCGATTTTCAAGGTGCCGCATTCCTCCTTTTATCCGCTTTTTGCATTTCTGTTGAAGTCTTTTAAAGTTAGCTCTGTCTTGATCTTTCCTTGAGTTCATCTGTATTTTGAAGAGGACGAAGGCAGTGCCTTGAGGCCCTTGACTAACCTAAAAGTCACATGTACTTCCTGCAGATGAAAGAAGACGAGCTGCTTCTTACTCAGCATGTAGGAGATGTGATATACATCTTGCAGAAAACCACACACC
>JAOVYX010016918.1:0-23420 GCA_035668315.1 Drosera spatulata | reverse complement strand
AAAATGTGAGGGCGGCAGCAGCAAGCAGCCAGCCCGCTGTTGCTGCTGCCGCCTCCTTTTTCCGTCCACATATTGCTCCTTTATAAGCTTCAAAATTTGCATCTATCATCACTATCTGATACCTGGTTCTTTGGTTTCATTGGCAGTGACCATCCACACCAGCCCTGCTTTGCTTTTATGGAGTCCGTTTACAACAGAGAGGGTGTCTGGTGATGTAATGATGGGGATTTGATGGAACGACCGAGATTTGGTCATGTGAATATGTGTGCTTCATTATTCTTTGCATAGAGCTGGTTGAATTCATGCATGTAAAAAACTGGCTTAGCTGATCCATCTGTATAGACTATCTATTTTGTCGCAAGATGAGATATGTTTTCTTGGGGTTATCGTTATGGTGTATTTTGCCATTGGGGTTTTCTTGAGTTTTTCTTGCGATAAGGTCCTTGTTGATGTCTTGAGTCCCATATGCGGAAGTGTGCTTGGAATCGAATAAGCAGTATGTATGGGTTGGTTTAGGAATCCTGGCTCTCGCGAGTTCAAGAGATCAGCTAGTATTATTTCTCTGTCTCTTCTGAAATAATCTTTATCTTTCACTATATATACAGATCAGAATCTTAGAGATATTACAGAAGTAGCTAGCTAGTTGTTGAGGAGCGTCTTAACCATGAGCATAGGTTAAGTTGGTTGTGATTTTGATTCAACTATCTAACTACCTCTTGCGACCGTGATTTTCCTTACATAGGCGAGTCTGTTCAATCATTTAAACTTAGGTTCATAGTTCATGTTTCTCCTTGTTATTGATGATTTCGCCAAGTTATTAACTTGGTCCCTTTTGTTGAAACCATTTCTCAGATGATTAATATAGTCTATGCCCGGAGCTCCTATCATGATACGGCAAGTACGATTCTCATCACTCATACTCCTAGTTTTTAATACAATGGCCGTAGTCAATACTTCTTATCGTGCATCATGTAGGTTTAATTATACTTAAGTGTGATATCCGTCGATGCACGTAATAGAGTTGAAACTCCGCATGTTAGCTGATGGATCGATCATGGAATCGTACATTATATTCATACTCGTGGAATCAAAACATCAATTGAGCAAGTTTCAAACGCCCAAACTCTGTACAAGAATATATTGCATTTTAAACTCATAAAAAACGTGCAAACTAACGTAGATTGAGCAAGTTGCAAACGCCCGCTAACTCTCTGCAAGAATATTGTTTGATAAGCTCAACACATAAATAACGTGTAAAGTAACAAGATGCACCCATATCAGCGTGTGTTTCCATGACTACAGATACAGCGAAAATAAGATTGTTTGCAGAAACATTCAAGTACATTGTTGCACATTGTTAGACAAATTACACGAAACAGTCATATATACTTCATCCATCTTATTGAAATTACTACCTTTATACACGTGGATCAAAAAGTTTTTTTTTTTGTTATCGAATCATTCGCAAGATGATCAAATGTCGTTTCATACAAAATTATCGGAAAACGTTCACTAGAGATACTTTAAGTTGTGTTTCTCAACATTGTGACATTCACGTAATTTTATTATATCGTTAAAACGAATAATATAACTCCTCACAATACATATTAAATAATACAATTATTATGTAATATTGTAATTTTAATGGGACAGAGAGATACTTCTTATAATTTTCCATTAAAGTTGTCATTTGATGAACTTTTGAAAGGTTGAGTAATGAAAAATTCTAATCAACTCTGTGTTATTGAAGTCAGTTTGTAAATTCTGTGCCTATGAACAAAACCTATTTTCGTAAAGAGTACAAACATGTTTCATTAATCAAATAAATAGGTAACTAGGCTATATGAAATTTTGACTATAATGAGATGATAGATACACAACTTTCTCAATTAATTCTCTTCATTAACACAGCGTTAGAAATAAATATCACGATCGACATGTCAATTCTGAAATCAATTCAACTAGGAGTTTCATCACTATTTTTAAACCAATTTAAAAACAAATGAAATAAAAATAAAAAACAAGGTTAGGTGACTCCTACATATATCTACTCTAAACCACCAAAAAAAAAATAAAATCTATAGTAATAAAAAACCTACAAATCTACCCTACAGGTAGGAAAATGATACTAATTGATCCAAGTCCAAGATATCATCAAAATCACCATATTTAGGCATACTATACGGAAGATATCATCAAAATCGCCACATTATAGGCCGATACATTGGTGTCGCTTCTTCATGTGCGTTGTTGTATAATTCAGCTAGCTCATATGATCAGATACTATATTCAAGATGTTCTTTAAGTCTAGACGTGATCTATGAAAAAGTAATCACAAGATTTTACACTCTTATATCTATAAACCAGATACACCATATGGGTACTGTTTACGATAATTGGCTTTACACAAGAAATAATGAAACCTAGAGCCTAAGTTGGAATTGAATGTCTAAGTTGTGACATACTATTAGAGCGTCGATGAAAGTGCTAAAGTTTATAACAAATGAATTCTTACAAGATACCTAAAATGGTATTGATCTACAACCATTGAGACATGTCATGATGTCAAAATGGTGTTGTCACCCTAAAATACCTTTATCAATGAATTCACAATCCCATGTCTTACCTTCTATAATTAATCTAGGCATAACATATGCACATATATCTCACTGAATAATCAGGCAACAAATAACAATCAACCACATAAAAGGAAAAATCTACTTTCTTCTTCTAAAATATCAAATCCGATCATATATATCTATTAAATTCAACATTCCGCCCCATCCAAAAGTGATTAGATCTTGACCAAATTCTCCCAAAAGAGATTATATACACAACTTGAAAACAAATCCATTTCTAGCATAAGTAGATACTCCTTGATCTCCTCCCAAAAACTAAAATAAAATGCTTCTGCGAAAACTCAACTTTTTACCCATATGTATCATGCACGTCTTACTTAGTCTTGTCGATAAATATTCAAAAATCGACGGTTGAGATGACCGTCAGAAAAGTGACTGACAATTGGTAGTTAGCATTGTTCCCTTTGTATTAAACCAAGCAGGCAAATATCATAGTCACAAATTAAAAGTAACAAAGTGGGAGAAAAAGGAAATAGAAAAAACGTACAAAATTTGACAACATTCAAAGCATATGTTACTCTTATATTTATCTCTAATTTTTGGGTTCTTTAAATGCTATAAAATCTCCCTCTTTTCCCCTACAAAAACTTGACGACCACAAGTTTCGTCCCCATGGAGGGGAGGAAGAAGACGACTCAAACCATGAGGAAAGAAATGCCAAGAAAGCTAAAAAAATCTCTCAAATTTTACATCTCCAAGATCAAAAAACAAGCTCCTCATATTCACATCTCACCTAGCTCACTCTCCTCCGCCACTAGCAAGATCCTCTCCGGTTGCAAACACCCGAAGAGCCTATCGTTCTCCGCAGATTGGACCCGTCATCAGAGAACCCGCCAACGACGCAACCAGGATGTGGTTGATGACGAGGACTCCACCAAGGCGGCGACGCTGGAAGATATAGATCGGTTCTTGCAGGAGAACTTCAAGTCCTTGTATGGCGAGGCTGACGACAATGATCATGAGAATGATGGTCATGATCATCATCGAGATCATCATGCTATGAACAAATTCTATGATGATGAGAGCGAGGATGAAGATCACGAGCGCGACAATAAGGATCGGGCCAAGAAAGGGGCTCGGATCCCCTTGGATTTGCGTCGGTTTTATTCATTGCCAAAAGACTCATACGGGCCCCAACGTTTCTTTGTGTCATCGAGCTCGTCGGGCTCCCTGGCTGAGGAAGCCCGTGTATCCGAAGATGGAGCATTCACCACCACAACCACAAACACCAGCAGCACGACAAACACGATGTCATCACCAGAGGTGACCCTGCTGGGCGAGGGTTGCATTGTCGTGCTCATGACATCAGAGAACCCATATGAAAGATTCAGGCAGTCGATGGTGGAGATGATTGAGGCGCGGACAAGAAGAGACGAGGCTGTGGATTGGGAATACATCGAGGACTTGCTGTTTTGTTACCTGAGATTGAATGACAAGAGACAGTACAAGTATATACTGTCAGCTTTCGTGGATCTGGTCATGGTTTTGCGAGAAAACAATGATCACATGTAGAAGCAGAGGAGGCGAGATTCAGTTGATGATCGGAGGAGAGCAATAATTAATCAAGAAGGAAAACATGGGAGTTCAAAGGCTCTTTGTTTAATGGTGGTAGGATGGAGTTGGATGAATCAGAATCAAGTTGGAGCTGCGATAGGATGAAACATGCATAGAATAAATCAACAGCAATGCAAAATATGTATGCGCTATGCGGTATAGTCGGGATAAAATTCCCAACTCAGATGCACATGTAATCCTATAGAATACCTTATGATATAAAGAGTGCGAAGGTTGTGATCCTTATCTCGATAATCAGCATTCAAATAAAGACAGACATAACAAAATCAATGTCGCTTCATGACAACCAGATCCGTTTGTACTTTCGATTGCCATCCTGTCGATTAAGGTTTAAAAACTGTTACGTTCTTAAGTAGAGTCAGTTCCTGGACAATGTTTGTATCTCAAAACGAGCTAAATAGGGGATGGGAAAAATACATAGATGCCAATCATAGACTGCAGAAAGTCAACTTCAAGGAGCTGGTATGTAGTTTGATTAAAAACAAAATCATCAAAATTCTCCAGGTTCTCTACGAAGAAGCCCGAACCACCTAGGGGAAACCAATCTTTGATCACTTTGAATCTCAAGACTAGCTTTGTTTATTCTAGTTCCAACACCCCATGTTAGCACTTAGCAGTCAAAATCTAGGCTTTGAGCTCTGAATTCTGATCATTTCTGGTAAGGTTCGCGATAACAAAAGCAACATCCATGTTACCTCGCAATAAGATGAAACATGGTCACAGATCACCGTCAGTCCAACACGAAGCTTCCATAAACTCAAGCCTCAACTTGATGAGCCATTAGATTTCTTCTATCGGGCGTCGAGTCATTCCTCAGCTTTAGGCTTCAAACCTGAAATGTACTGATAGGCGTGAAGAACATAAATTGAGGACCAGTTTTTCCGTATACAAATTCCTAAAGTTACTAGCTTCCGCATGACTCTAACCTCCCTCCATGGCATCTATCAATCAATTAGTGTACCTAAAAAAAATCTCCACATGAAAATGTCCGTGGTTTAGATGCTTGTTCCAATAGAACGATAACTGAATCCAGATTTAAATGATCAAGGTTAAGGCCATTAGCAAACATCAAACTAGATATCACTTCTATTTATTGAGGCAACGGGGACTTATTTCGCCAGGAGCTTGCTTATTATCAACTTGGCGAATGTGATGAAGTTCGCATAAAAATGCGATCACATTTATGCATCAAGAGGGAAAACACAGTATAAGTCAGCAGTTATGACTAACGAGAATGGAGAAAGAGTCGCATACTTGTTATCCACAGATCAGTGACCTATAAGCACCACTATCAACAATCGGTGTCCCAGCAGTACCTTTGCTCCTACGATGTTGATGAAGACATTAGGGAATCATATAAATTTATTGTCAAGAAGAAAGAAATGTCAAAGTTAAAGGAGCGCTAACCTACCTCACAGGGCAATTGTTTTAAGATTTGATGCGCAATGCTCCTCGTATAAAGGAAGATACTTTGCCGGAATATAATCCTTAAAGCTGGTCGAACAGCAGAGAAATGTCAAAACAAATTTCACACAGGAGTTCAAAAAACATACAAGACGAGTTATGCTGGCAATTCCCTAAATCTCAGACATTAAGCAATCGGGCTTGAGTCTCTCGCCTTATTGACGCCCCATCTATCCTCCTCAGGAGAAAGTTTGTTTTTAAACCCCAATTAGAAATTAAATTCAGTTATTCAGAAAAGACGTCTATACTGCCTCTTCTGGCAGAAAGTATTTGACACTCCAAAACCCTGACCCATCCTCTGATTCAATATGTATAAAAAGCTTGTATCAAGTCATGACTCTTTCAATGTTTCTCAAAAATATCTCCAGACTCTCAAATCTAGAAGTCATTGGTTCAGTGTTTGTTTCGCTTTTCAGCAAGACGTGCTGGAATTATATGACATGGCGGGGAGTTCAATTCAAACAACATAACAAAAAATACCATCAAGGACAAAGAGAAAGCCATAAGAAAGTTAAGGAGCTAACAATCCTTGAGAAATGTCCCATTCCTAACTAGTATGCACGGATGCTAACATTGAGCCAATCATACCTTCTTAGAAGATGAAGCCTGTCAGGTGTAGAGAATAATCTCACAATCGAGTGCAGAACGGGACCTATCTTCATTGCTTTTGACTTTAGCGCCTTCATGTAACCAACAAATTCTCCATATTCAGTTGGGGAGAGTTTTTCTTTTACCTGCATTGACAAAATTTTTGGTTAGTATCCTAGGAACTTATATTGCACTACCATGCTGATCACATTACTGTTAAATACACTTCGTAGCACAAACTATCCAGACAATAGGCGACTTGAGGTATGTATTGCTGTTCCTTTCCATATCATGTTACATTTAGTATCAGTAATGGTTTAGCACCACACCTGATACAGAAAACCCGATCCCTTAGCCTCACCCAAAGAAACTGGGGAAGCAGAAGAAGACCCCGGGTTTCCCATGCTTCTTAATTTCGTTTGTGATTTCATTTCGCTGATAACCTGAGAACTTGATCCAACTACACTATCTCCTGGAGCACTAGTCAGTGATGCTTTGATTTTCTCTTGCTTCACGGGACCAGGACTTGCACTAATGTTTCCTTCCGGCAACTTCTCAACAGATAAAGTCGCCTCTTGAGAAAGCTTCTCACAGAGCGAACCACCAGCCTCTTCTTTCAGGATTTTGGGCCTCTTCTGACAGCTAAATGGGAGAGGTTCGTCATTCTGTTTTCCCTCCAGCGAAAAAGTTTTACTCAAAGTCACAACTTCAGAGCTTTTACATGGAGAAAGTATTCGAGGCGGTAGTAGCTTCCTTTCGGTTTTAAACAAGCTAGTGACATGCTTCAAAACAAGACTCTGATTTTGTTTCATAGCTGATAGAGACGATCGGTTGGCAGGAAGAATTTCACCCAGGTGAGTAGATGTATTGCCCGATTTGACACCATTAAAAGGTGATGGTAGCTTGCAGCAGTTCTCCACATCTGAACAAGCCTGTGCAAAGAGCAGATGAAGTTCTTATTGCAAAAGATTATTCTAGGTTCACCGATAAAGAACATGACATAAATAAATCATCACCTCGGAGAAACTCTTTACTGAAGAGAAATTTTCTGAGGGATGGGAAGCATTGGCTTGATCAAGATTTCCTGCAAATATGCGGCAGATATCAGTAGTACGGGATACCAGGTATAAGTTGTCCATATGAAACTCTAAGAACTAAGGTCAGCTTTAACTAGTCAAACATGAAATTAAGAATTCAGTACTATCCTGGTGCATGACACACTAGACAAGAATGACAATGGAATAAGAACAATAAGGCTGCAGTCTGAGAGAAATTCACTGAAGTACACATCTGGCAAACACAATCCAGGCAAGAAACACCGGAATTGATACGTTCTGAACCAAAACAAATCTTGAAAACCCAACACACAGAAGAATCAAAGAAGAGTTTTACCACTGTATGGCAAGCGTGCACGTTCAAGCATAATTGGGAGTTGAATTGCATCTCGAAAGAATCGAGTCAACGAGTACACAACATCACCAAACTTGCTGTAGCACTGCAAGGAGAAGCAAAATTAATAGAAGTAAAATAAGAACTTAAAAATCTATCTGCATATTTTGTCTCGGAAAGTACTGTCTCTGAGAAAAAGCAACAAACCTTCATATGTGGCTGTATCCAACGAGATACTTGAGACTGGCGGTGGGAAGATGAAAACCTGAGTACACCATAGAAGGCTAAGAGCAAAGCCAAATATGCAAGGATAATAAAGCAACCAGAATTCTGGGTTCCTAGGGCGAAATAATACATATGCACATGCTGGTAGCAAACACAATTCGATCAAAAATTACTTTGATGCATCAAATCTTAAACGAGTTTCAAGTCAATAATTGCCAATTTTGCAATATAAACAAAAGGAGTAGGACGTGTTCATCAGTTACCAATCTTAAGAATTCCGGTCTTGTGCTGACTGGCAAAGTAGGTGGTCGTTAATCTAAGCAGGTAATATTTTGATAAACTACACTTAAAAAATCATTGTCGGACTTCTGTACTACAGAATAAAATAATCAGAACTGATCATTCCCTTGTTGAGTTTCAAACTATTTGTAACTTCGGACTTGAGCCTCAGGGTACAAGCAAGATAAGTTTCAGAGCACAAGTTCAAGCATAACAAGAATTCCATCAATACCTCACGAAAGACAAAGAACATTTCTAGAGTTCTCCCAATTTTCAAACTGAATTGATGTTCTATTCCAACTTATTATTGAGAAATATCAATGAATATTTGAAATCACCAGCATCACAAAACCATGTTAATAAGCTAAGTAACAGTCTACACCAGCCATACAGTTTTGCTGACTCTTAACATACATGAATTAAAGGACCTCAGGAAAAGGAGCAGAAGATAAATGCTAGCAGCAAATAGACTCCTATAATTCGAACAAGCAGATTGGTGGTTTTTGAATGACTGGTGTTCGTAATGTAGAACGATTTTCAGAAAAATCAAAGAACCTGAAGCCACCATGTCAGAACAACCTTTCATCACAAAAGATCAGCGCACCATAGTCATGCTGATGACGGATAACACGACCAACTGCCTGGTTGACAGCTCTAGATGCTTGCTGGTCATACCACTCTTCCCCTGCTAGTCTGTCATACAGCAACTCTATTTCAATGAGAAATTCTTGTAAAAATTTAACAGGTTTTTCAGAGATATCGGTGTCCGTACACCTTAGCTCCGCTAGTTTGTGGTTTTGCCAGATGATCCAAGAACTCCCGCTTGAGGCGGACCTATTGACAATTGTATTAGCATGAATGAATCAAAAGAGCTTACATAACAGCAATAACCCCTGATTTAATCAATAGTCCCTGATCACCACAACTTGAAATGAACAGAGTAATGGTTTCACTATCGCCATGAATGAAATAGCAGCACTGAGTACATGGCATAACAAAAGGTAAATTATTTTTCTCATCAAGAAAAAGTAAATTATTTATTAACACAGAAAGATTTTACAAAGTTAGCACAGTGATGCCTGTCTCCATCCTAAAAGACAAGAAAGAGAACGAAAACCAATGAAAGTACGAGGTAGCACTCACTCTATGGGGTAAAGGAAGAGAGGATTTCAGCGAACAAGCAGCAGTAATGCAGCAAACCACAATAAATCTATTTCTAGGTCCCATGATTTCTATGCAGTCTAAGGTGAGGCTTAAATGTTAACTGTACTGAGCCCCTATACGAAGTTAGACATCCGAATCAACCGCTATGTAACTAACAAGTCATACTTCATAGGCTGTCCCTAAAATTTGCTTATGGTTGGCTCATAGATATTTTTTATCATGCGCTGTTGACTTACTGAACATTTGGCTGCTTATGTTTATTAGGCAGCCAGTGCTGATGTAAACTCCAGACCACATGCCAAGTCTTTTTCAACTTTTTAATTGCACGTAAACTATAGTCACACTTCCTCTTAACTTTCATCGATTACATCGATGTTGCCATGTGCCGAATGCAATGAGATAATGCAAGCAACTCTAAGTTCAAAACGGTGCCAAAAGAGTCCCAGGACAAATGAGATAAATCAAACCTTAGGATCGTTCCTGGTGGGGAATGGCAGTCCAGTGATGACAACGGCTCGACCGGCATGATCCGTAAAATCTAATCCTTCGCTGACCTGAGAAACTAATTTGGTTAACCCACACAGAACTCAGCAACTCAAAATACAGAATAATACAGAGCTAACAAAAAGAAAGTGAAGAGGCGCACTAACAGACCGAATAAGTTTAGCGATGATCAAAAACTTGGAAAAAAAAAATAACAGGAAGAGTAAAGAAATAGACAAGGCTCTATGATAAGAAATATTTGATATTTCATACTGAGAGTGTAATTAAATGATTAGGAGTCCACTCCAAGATGGAAAGGACATTATTGGTACATGAAATGATAAAAGGAGATTCATATAGTCAGCAAAAAGGTAATTTTGTAGCGGAAGGGATACACTTTGAGGCTTAGAAACCAAGTCCAAGGAGAAAGATGCCAACTGCTGAATGGCCTTGACGATAACTTTAGGAGAAGTGCCATTATACTTTCAAAAAAATGTAATACACCAACAAATAGTCTAGATAACCCCTCACGGTAGAAGAATTAAGATTACAATCTGTACTACCAGCGCATGAATTATCTGAAAATGCTAAGCAACTTCCAGAGAATGAGCCGCTCATGTTTATGGCGTCCGAGGCCTTTGCCTTGTGGAAAAACTTAAACGAGGACACTGCTGAATCAGAAAGTCAATTCAATGATGGAATCAGGGCGGTAAGTATGAAGAATGACAGTATTTCTAAAGGACACAACGAGCTTTTTCTTGAGGTAACACTACTGAGTCGTCAAGCAAGTGGAAGCAAGTATTTGCAGAAGATAAATCATTGGATTTCTTAAAAGGACTTCATTTCCATTACCTTCTCATGTTAATATTACAAAAAAATGACGGCAAGAACAAGTTTGATGGATAAGGATATGAATTCTAATCTATGACTGCTAAAGTAAGCATATGATCTTCAAATTTCACGAAACAACAAACCAAAACCGGATTGGAGATGGAGATGCTTGAAGCTCATTAGGGACAGTGCCTTTCCATGATTATAAACTACAGGCCAGCACCATGACCAGATGAACCATGAATGTGGAATGACAAAGTACCTTTCCACGACAAACAGCAAAGAACACTGCACCGGACGTCGAGCTATCTTTCAGCTTCGACATATAGTCCTGTACATAACCTGCTTCAGTCAAGCAACAGGCAAAGAACCCAGTAACAAGAAAGGACCCACAAAGTCATCATTTAACTTACCTCGATTGCTAGAGAAAACAGTGATGATTGTCTTGGTTCTACCACTGGCAGCTTGTGCCTGCAAATTCTTTCCCAGATTGAAGTAGAATTTGATGAATTCTCATGGGACTGCAATAGGCCAGAAGCATGATTTTTCATGATCATCTCAACCATTCATTAAAAGTAGCTGCAAAAAAAATTCAAGTACCAAGTACGCGCAACAAATACCACAACACATGAGGGATGCAGGTTTGAACTCATGATCTCATGTCTCATGTGTTCAAATACCAGGGTAAGAAATCAACTCTACCACAAGCTCAAGTTGATAATAGAAGGCTCATTATATTTTATTAATATCTTTAACTAAAATGATGTGGCTTACATTATCTTTCCAACATGCCACGCATTGGTCCATTAGATAGTATGAAGGAAAGAACACCAGCAGCCCATCAGGTACGATCCGAGCAAGATTTACTGCAGCATAGATTTTTGCATTTAGAAGAAAGAGAACAATATGTCTGAGGAACATTGCTGAAAATTTGTAACATCAATGATTAGGAGCAATGTATCATTTTCGGCAAGAGAGAATGAAAGCCCATGGTATGCAAAATATGTTGTCAACCACTATCTAGTCTATCTCCCTGAATTCTTAAATATTAATATAATCAAACAAATGAAAAGAAAAAAGAAGTCCATAGGGGAGAAAGAAGAAAAAGATGCTAGTAAAACGGGAGCGGTGATGCATTTTGGTGCTATAAGAGAAACCAAAGAGCATTAATAATGCTAGTAAAACAGGAGCGGCGATGCATTTTGATGACAGTAAGACAAAAGGGAAATTTTTCCTTCGTGTCTTTCAGTTTTCCACAACACGTTAATGCTTTCATTCCATTTTCGCCTTTTCGTCCACCTTTACATGAAGCATACAAATCAAGAGGACATACAACTTTCATACAGCCCTATTCAAAGGCAAACAAAAACCTGGAACAACCTAACACTTAGAAAGAAATAGGGATGAACCAGCTCCAATCCTGCAGAATTCCAGTAGCTAGCTGAACTGGATTTTTACTGCATTTCTGGAAAACCCTTGTGTTCCTCTCCCTCCATATGACATAAATCATGGAGACAATCACTGCTCCCTAAAACATGCATTCTCTGAATATACCGCACACACTTCATCTTCATTCTCTCCAAAACCACATCCATCACTGTTCTTCAATAAGGGTAATCAAAAACAAATGATCCCTCGTCTCAACACCCTCACTACACAGCATACATGAATCTTCCTCAATCACACCATGGTCGGAAAGCCTTGCTCGAGTCAAAAACCTGTCTTTGCAAGCCAACCAGAAAATAACACTATGCCTTGGTCGGATACCTCTTCCCATACAACTTTCCACACACCTCTTCTATTAAAATCAGAAGGCACAAGAGAATTATAAGCTGAGGCAATCATGTCTTTTAGTTTTCACAATAACTCAGAACAATATAATAATATATTGTCTGTTATAGAACCAGCTAGTTTTTCCTTTGTGTCCACGTTATAGTTCATCCAGTCACCAATTGCTGGTTTGAGATGCTAAAAGTACGATGCAGGTCCAACTTATAACCAGTTATGAAATTCTGGGTTAAAGAACAATATATTGCCTGCTATAGAACCATGGTGAGTAGCTTTGAAATGCTTAAATATGTCTGAAATAGCATTTATAAATTAACTTGTTGAGACATTAGCAAGGTCCTACCTGTACACAGAATCATTGTCATCTTTCCTTCACATAAAGACAGTAGTTTCCCAAAAGGAGCCATATATAAATATTTAGATAAGCTAGTAAGAGAAAGTTTAGCTGACCAATGGCGTTTCCTAAATCTCGCTTGTATTCTGGAGAGTCACGACTGCGATAAGATGAGTTGAAAGAGTGACCAGATGGTCCAGCTGGTAGAACTCCTGCCCAAATCTGATCCGAGGAAATAACATGAGGATTCTCCAGTCTCACAGGAAATTCTCTGACATTTGAACCACAAAAAGTCAGTTTGAAGACATAAAAGTCATGGCAACTGAAGCACAAGCAAAGAAAATCTACAGTCCTTACAATTTGAACTCCTGGGCAAAAGAATCCATGGGAGATAATGTGCCAGATGTCAGAATGATAGACCCAACACCCCTCCGAGAGAAATCTTGCATGGAAAATCCAGGGTTAAAGCACCACCAGCTGAGTGTCCTCGACGCTTTACCTGATCCCCCTAATTGCTCATGATAAATGAAAGTAAACAAACCACCAATAAGTAAAAACTCGAGTTCCACTGAGGCAATCAGTGAAGTTCCTTGCCTTAACAGGGCCAGACTCATTCAAGCAAAGGATAAAAATGAGCAACATAGATCAAACTGAAACTTCATGGACTAACCTCTGAAAGAATCTCCACTGCTTGCTTCAGATTCCCGTACATGGACCTGAAGTGGAAGTATAATATAATGTTCAAG
Source organism: Drosera spatulata (assembly GCA_035668315.1). Lineage (NCBI taxonomy): Eukaryota > Viridiplantae > Streptophyta > Magnoliopsida > Caryophyllales > Droseraceae > Drosera > Drosera spatulata. Next base: position 9,915 of record JAOVYX010016918.1, on the reverse strand, counting down.
AATCTCTTAGTGCAAAAGGTAAGAAATATTTGCAACATACTAGGCGCTGCATCATCTTGCAAAAAATCATTAGAGAACTAAAAATAAATAAATAACAGAATCAAAATTAGAAGCCAAGGAAATGAAAGGTTAAAGTTTACACGATAGTATTCTGCATGAGAAGTATCTCCGTCTTTGAAGATTAATCTGAGAATTTCACCCATTGTCTCCAACCTGCATGTAACCCCTTTCATCTCCTGAGACTCACCTCCATCCGCATTCGCATCTGAGAAATAGTGCATTATTGAAAAAGTATTGAAGGACAACATCAATAAGCACCATGAAATAGAGGGCGAAAGCCATGGTCGTATGCAAAGGTGCAGAAAGAATCTCATAGTCATAACCAAAGATAGAATCAGATTCCAGAATAATTGAAGGAGCAGTAAAATCACACATAACCATCAGTTATTTTGGTCTCCACTGCTAGCTTGGACTTTTGAAAGAGTTGATTCTATGGTATCGGAGCAGATTGGTCATGGGTTCAAATCCTACGACTCTCATTTGTTGTTGTGTGGTGTGTGTTTGACGGTTGGTTTATGGTGGGTCGGTGCATTATCCACAATTCCCAACGTGAGGTGGAGTCTAAATATACTCATATACAAATGTTTCTGAGGGTCTTCTACCATCAGCTTGAGTTTTTGGTAGAGTTGCTTCTTCAACATCATCATTATCGAATTGAAGTCTAGTTCCCTGATGGAAGACAATCTCAAAACATATAAAACAATATTATGCAAGATTGCTATCCTCACCTTCCTCAAGAAGCAGAGCTGCTTCCTCAATCATATCAATGAGCTTATTGGCTGACTTGCTCGTAATATTTAAATCAGCAAGTAGTTCATATATATAAGGACCAGGTCTAGTAAAACCAAGCTCTTTTGAATCAATATGCAATTCTGAAATCCGTTTCTCAAGCTTCAACAGAAGACCTGCAGGCAAAATACATAGCTTGTGAAGAAAGCATGCGATATACTCTCATATAGGTTTGAAAACTAAACATATTCTAGGCAATTCTAGCACAAATACTAGAAGCTCTATTGAAGCCCTGTGATACATCATGCATCATAGTTTTAGAGGAGGGATCAGGTAAGCTATTAAGCAATCATTATCATAGTGCAGCCACAATTAGCAACGCACAATACTAGATAGACGTCAAGCTCCGCCTACCTCTCAGAATAGCAAAATTGTCTGGGTTGCATTTCTTGTCATTTGAGCGATCTATTTCCCTTCTCCTTAAAGACATGTCAATGCAGTTTTTCGCCTCAGCAATGCAAGCTGTCAGAAGCCCAGAAGTCAAATCAAAGGATGCTGCATCTGCACAAATGCTTTCCTGCATGAGACACAGCAATAGGTACTAGTCAACAGAAGTGAGGTGACATAGAGATGACGCTGAAACTCCATGTTAAGAAGAAAAAACGTGTTCAAAAGAAAAAAAGCACATTGTCCACTCCCCAACTAAGAAAGTTAGAGCTATAACTGCTCTAACAGTCCCACCCACTCATCTGGAAACGGCCAGTTAATGTGAATAATGCACACTTAATTATTAGTAATTTAGTTCAAGCCCAAACGACATGCATGTTAAACATAGACGCTCTGGCTCAAAGCTAACCACTATTGACAAGACCAACTGCAACAAAACACTCTAACAATTCCAGCCAACTGTTATTATTATTATTAGTATTATTTTGGTCTAAAATCATTTTGCCCTGATGATTAAGAGCTTGTTGATAGGGACATGTCCACTCTGAGATTATCCCCCATAATTCTTCAATATGATTGTAGGATACTTAACTGAACAAAGGAAAGCTGGAATGATGTTCTATGAGAGTGAAATGAGGAATTCAGTTAACATTGAACAAAATAATGAAGCATAAAAGCACTTTGCTTACCAAATTGTGAGCTTCATCGAATATTAGTACACTGTTTCTCCACTCTATGTTTAGCAAATCTTTATTCCGACGCTCAATGAGATAGTTGTAAGGCACAAGTAAAATGTCAACAACCTTGTGGAGCTCACGAGCTAAATAATACGGACACCTGCATGGATTGCGTTCTTCATTTAAACAGGCGAAACCTAATGACCAAGTAGCACACATACCGAGAAGCCAAACTATTATACTGCAAAGAAAATGGCAAAATCAAGGGCACCTACGGTCCACAGCTTCTCCCAATATTTACTAGATCCTCTATGTCAAGGGGTTCATCTCCAAGATGCGGATTGATTTTTAGGTACTCTGCAATTAGGAGAGGAAAAGTAGAAAGCAACGAGGTTCAGTTACAAGAAGGGCTGATCAACTTTTAAGCCTTTAATAACATAAAACAAAGAAATGAAGATATTAATTGCCAAGTGCAACAAGATGGCATCTCCAACACTATTCCTACAACTTGAAAGGATCTAAAAGGAGACTAAAATGCGTTGTGCATGAAAAAATGGTTTGTGCAATGTCGATGATAGTATAGGTGCCATTAGTGTTTAGATTGTAAGTCTACGATAATAGATGCTTGTCTTTCATCTTGCGTATTTCTTCACAGGCATTGGTTTCAAGCTTCCAGCTCTAATTGAAGCATGCATGGGTTAATCAGCAAATAATATGGACAAACAGGTGTTTGGGGGTATATGGTGAATTTCATTACCCACAAAGAGAAAGTACAAAAAAGGACCACTACTCCAACACCAACCAGGAAAACTGGCCAGTTGATGCTACATAACCTCCTCCGAACAAGAATAGATTTCATCTAGTCTTCGAATATATTTCTTCTATTGTACTATTCTATAATAAAAGCCGTCACATAATTTCAAGTAACATAATAAAAATTCATCAGTGTTCGGCAATCACAAGCCAAAAATATATGTTTGGAAAACTGCGTCAGTCAACAAAGATTAACTCTGCAATACTAATCACGGAAAGGAAAGTGCCGATAGTTGATATTGATGATCACCTCCCGCAGGCTTGTAATGTTTGCAATACCGCTTGGTAGTTTTTTTCCGCAGGTACCGACAAGCATTTGTTTGCGCTTTTCCATGAAGTAACCTGACTTGATTATGAATGCATAGCTGCTCACGAGACCCTAAAACCACCATTTTCGGCCTGCACATTCACTAATTTCACATCAGCAAGTATCTTGTTACTTTAGTTGTCTTGACCCATGTAGCAGAGAGCCAGAGATACACAAAGAACACAACTGAAAGATCATTTAAGAACTTTGAAAACGAAACTCAAATGAAAGACAGTGCGATCCATTAAATCCATGCACAAAGAGATTAACAGTGAGAATAAGGATGCAGACTGAAATGCATCAATTATGACAAATAGGAAAGGTAATCCACTACCAGTCTACCATCTTTTACAGACAACCCAGATTTCAGGTATCTTCCACTTGAGTTAAAAAATGAACCAGCTAATAGTATAACCCAAAAGGCACAAAATGTAACATGCCAAACAACATACTGGACGAGAAAGACTGATGTCTTGGGGATATCACTTCGACAAATAGGTAGAGCATCTACTGGGTTGACCAATACAATTTCACTCTGACTAGTTGCATTTTTAAGAATAGCAAACATGACACATCTGATCCTGCAGTTAATTCAGCTAGTAATACAGGACCATCAACAAGTATAGGCAGACTGGCACACAAAGAAATGATTCTTGAACATATTGTGAAAAAACAAAAGAAAGAGCAATAATACTGTTTCTTTAGTTGTGGGGTGATGGCACTCGTTTGTACTTTATAGTACTCTATACATCAAACAAGTAAAATATTTAAGCATCTCTCCAGGTAAGTTCACGTCTTAACCTCACCTGTAATTGGTCCTTCTCAGCTCTTGCACCACCTGACGAAGCTGGCTGTGAGTGCGGGATGCATACACAATCATTGGAGGTTTCAGCCCATCAGATTGAGATGGACCCAAACCATCTTCATCTAACTTTTGACCATCTCCGTTGCTTTTACGACTAGAAAATGGACCCAAGCTCTTCCTCCAAGCAAGAGTAGCGCAAAGAAGACACAGGGTTTTCCCAGTTCCTGTAGGACTCTCCAGCAGCGCATTACATTCCTACCACACGCCATAACAGCATTTCCCATTAAGCTTATAACGGTAACAACAATTCTCATTGATCAAACAATATCTCCATGAGAAGCTACTTTGACTTCAATCACCATAATTAAATTTCCAATGTTAGACAATCATCACACGACACACACTTATGATTATGATTTGTCCTCTTCCTCTCACCACACAAACATCCACACAAACCAAAAGGCAAAGTGAAGCAACAATACCACATAATTGCACCCGGTGCGGGGTGTAGAAAGGGCCAAATGCACACAGTCTTATCTCTTCTGTCATAACAAAAAGACTGTTTCCTAATACCCTCAGGAGTTGGAACCTGACTACATGATTAAGTAAATGGTAGCTTATCATTGAGCTAATCCTTCTTGATAGACGCCCACAAACCCTAATCACAAAACTAGGGCAAACGCACTGCCAGAGCAAGCTGGTGCCACAACCCCTAACCATTGTTCCTATCCTACCAAAGGGCAAGACCCGATTTCACACCTTGAAACAATATAACCAACTTTCTCCTTTACATTGTATTTCGATCAACGAAAACCAGTAGACGAAAACATACAAACACAAAAATCTCAAACAAAAACGACCAAACAACGGATAGGATTTCAATTTCACCTGTTGGAGAGACTGGATGACTTTCTCCATGTAAACTATCTGGCAATCGTATGCTTCGTACGGGAAATCGACCTCGATTCCCCTGATTTTGTATATCGGCATCTCGATACGACGACGACGGCGCAGGCGGCGTTTGATTCTTCGACGGCGAGGTCGGATCGGAGTCGGAGAAGGGTTAGGGGGGTACTTGGGAAATGTGAGCCCTAATTTTGTGGTTTTCCCGCCATTTGATGACTCGGAATAGGAAACTTTGGGAAACGAAGTCGCATGGAATATGCACCATGACTTGGATGGGTTTGGCCAACTGCCCGAGTCCGAAGTATTAATAGGAAGTTTGTGTTTCCAAATAAACTTTTATCCCTGTGAGAAGTTCCACTCATTCCATCGGTGATTCAATTTTATAAAATGGTTCGAATGATTAGATTGAAGCGTGCCATAATGTGTCCCGTATGAATGTGAGCATTGTTGTATCAAGCGAGAAACGAATTAAGATACCATATCTTTGTTTCACAAATCGCAACATAGCACCATCTCCTGTTCTTTGATGTCAAACAGGAAATCATGGGGTTTGGCTTTGCCAAACAATGCTTCCTTGTGTGCGTTCACCTCTTCCAACTTCAGGTCGTTCGAACCCCAGAAGTGCAATAGCTAACATTCTGTGTTTCACCTTTATGCCATACAACATCTGAAAATTCAACCATCGAGAATGACACCAAACATTGCATCAAGAGCATGTCTCCTTGCCACAGAGAAACTTCGTTCGCTCCTCTGTACATAACACCCTATCATGCAAGTACAAATAACATGCACTCTGCTTGGTTTCGACCAGAAACGAGCTCCACCAAACTGAGCAAGAGACACTTACCGAACTTGATTTCAAAAGGTAAAACTGGTGAACCGGAGACGGGATGAACAACAAACACTACCTCAAGCATCCAAATATTTCAACAGCAGTGAACTTTGTTGGGTTGCTAAATATGAAAAGCATAAATCACTGCTACATAAAAAAAAGAACATGACACACGTTTCAACAAGGGCCAAGGTCTAAATCAAAACACAAAACCCCCACAAATACATTCCCTTTCATAACCTAGAGACCCACCGACTGCTATATCAAAACATAGCAGATGACCTGGAAGAGACGATATTTCAGCCTCAGGAGGCAAAACCCAAGAGAAAAATCAATAACTTCAAGTTCCACACATGAACAATAGAAACTTTCGATCGGGACGTTCCAAGGTCCAATAGAAAAGGTTTGATTCACATCAAACGGACCAAGTTTTTACCTCGATATAATACTCAGTTCCTACTTAGGAACTCGTCTCAGCTTTCTCTGTTTCCATTGGCTCGCCACCAGGAGGCACCTCGCTGCTGCCATCTGATACATTGTCATTAGTGTTGGGCGCATCCGCACTGCCCCCAGCAGAAGCCGGGGAATCCCTGGCAGGAGACTGGGTTTGAGGTTGTGGTCTTTCAGGAGTAGCAGGCTTCGGCGGAGCTGGTTTTGGTTTTGTCATTATCGGCCTACAGAACCTATCACATGGATATAACAGAATAATCAGCACCTTTACAAGAACGTAATTGCTAGTTTGACTCCTTGCTTATACCCTCATGCTTGTTATTTAGGTCGTAAAGCAATCGTTTCAAACAATTGATCACAACCGGGGTTTAATGGACCCAATCCTGCAGGCTAAACGCATTATTGAATGTTTCCAAATGCAAAGTTACGACAAACCTGCAACTCCGGCTCGATGGCTAATGTATATGGTGCTTCCAAATTCGAATTATACTACCACTGTTCCCAACATTGTAAAGGAAAGTTCTCAGCTTTACATCTACGTAGGCACAGGCATGTCAAGACAAAAAGAAAATGTATTAAGCATTACCTGTCAGTTGCTTCTGTCTTCTTTCGTATATCAGCTGACAGAAGAGCTGGAGTGGCATACTTGGGAAGCTGATCTTGTTGCTGCTGCTTCTCTCTCAGCCAAGCTTCTGCTTCCACACATTGATTCAAGACCTGGAACAACGATGAGAGTCAAATTTTCATCCATGCTTAACATATAATCCTGACGATCACAGTATTTTGAGTTACCTTCTGCTTATCGGAGAGATCGATGTGATCAAACTTAGGGTCTGGTGACATTGCTGCTTCTCTGTAACTATTGATACAATAAACAAGCTGATTAACAAGGGCCTCACGCTCTGTGAACTCTTTGTGCCGCTCCTCGATAGGATCACCTAGCTGGCAAAGAGGTTATAATTATAACTTATTAGGAACATTATATTCTTCAAGTATGAGAGGGGAAGCCCCTACCCTAATATGCATGTTCATTACTGGCATACAAGAAACCATTCTTACCTTCTTCAGCTCCTCGAGTTTAGCGATGTAAACACCTTTTGTTTCATCTTCACCATCCTCATACAACCAGTCTTCTGCCTCTTGAAGCTTGGCCATAAAGTCATCTTTCTCGGATGGAGCGACAAACTCATGATATTTGTCATTCAACTGCACAGAAGAAGTTAACAGTGGTGTGCAATAGAAAATATGGGCACAAAATCGCATTCTCCAAGAGAACATTCAATAGACTATATTATGAACACGAAATACCTTGTTTCGCATGTCATACACATAAGCTTCAACAGCGTTTTTCTTGTCTTTAGTTTCTTCCATAATTCTATCCTGCAAAGCCATTTCAAACTCCTTTTCTACTGCTTTTTGCAGATCTACTGGTGAGAGGGCTCCAAAAACTGCCTCAGTCACAGGTACAGTAGTCTTTTTGACCTTCTTCTTCGTGACATCAGCCTGCACATAAGACCATTTAGTGACTGAGAACTCACCAGAACAGCAAAAGGCACGTATTCGTGACATCTTGGTGTTAATTACATGACATAACTCAAACTATCAGAAAAAGAGCCATCCACAACCTATCCAGATTGCTGCCAGATCACCAAAATACTTACCCTAAATTTTCTAGAACTTTATCCTGTTCGGATAAAAGTTGTGATAAAACTGGAAGGGGGGAACATCTTAAATTTGCTTGAGACGACATTTTGTGCACACGATCGGCATGTTAAACAAAGTCTATAACTATAGAGACCACAAAAATGGCGTACTCAAAGACTAGCTGCATGATAAATGACAAGGAACTATCGACATTGTTAATTCTGTGCAAGAAAGGTGACATCTATTGAAGCAGTGGAAGAGTTATACTATATCTCCAATGCAACAGAGTAGACATCGTGCTTCTACAAAAAAAAAAAAGTGAGGCTGAGAGATCCTTGATAGAACCAGAACAGATGCATTAATCGACATTCGACCTTAGCATGTAATCTCAAAAGACTTTTTTGACTGCATTGTCATGCTTGCCTGTATTAAACCCGCAAGTCATCATCGCAATATTAGGTATACAGCTTCCATTATGGCTAATATCACAAGCGATTTTGCTTCTGACTTTCTCTTGCTCATGCAGGCCTCTGTTTATTTTAATTTTGTTTCACAGGTAAGCTACATATTATTATTTTCTGTCTTCCCACTATCCCACTATCCCACAATTCAACGATTTATACATTTCATAAAAAAAGGAGACAGAATAAACGAATCGAGAACCACTCATGATGCATACCTACACCTTTTGCTATCAAGCTCAAGCAGTAGGAGGAGTGTCAGAGTTGTCCATGGATAGAGCTAAGCAAACACTCTAAATCTAGATTTTAACTGCAACGAGTAAGAATATGAGTACCTTCACATCTGTATCCATCTGCACAGGCTCTTCGGTGGAATCAGACACACCATTGTCCACCCCCGCACCTTCGGCACTATTCTTAGCATCAGCCATATTGACATCAGACTCTGCGGGGCCTGCAGGAGCAGCCCCCCCTGGCACATCATCTGTATCCATCTTTGTTGCTTCCTTAGAAACATCTTTAGCAACGGCAAGTTCAACTTCTTCCTCTTCTAGAAGCTAAAAAGATTTTAGGGAAAAAAAAAAACAGTAAGAGATCACCACATATTCATCTATTGCTTCCTCAGGACCAGAGACATGTAACCTTACCATTGCAGACTCCACAGAGACAATGCCATGCAAGTTTAACCGAACCTTCAACCTCAGCTTGGCTCGCTCTCCTTTAGCAGGTTGGAAGGGACCAATCTGTAATTATCAAAACAGAGATGACAAGAAATAGAGGGCAAATTGATGAGTAGCAAGGAAAAATAAAACAAAGTAAAGTAAAACAAAATATAACCAGCAACAGTATACACAGCAGATTGTGCTGACCGTATAAGAGCTGATCTTAGCAGGGGCTTGCAGCTCACTGGTGTCAGCATAATGTACATCAACGGTAAACGTGCCAGATCGGTACAAAATCAAAGCCTTGACACTTGGTATAGGACTGCCTTTGAGGAATACAGGGCTGCTTTGCTGGCCCTCATTAGCAGCGTTTTGAGAGTCTGGAGCAGACCCTTTCCATGACAAGGCAATTGGGAAGGGGAAGCTCTCATTTACCTGCCAACATATGTTGCATCATCGTTACTGCCGAACTCAATCTACATCTCAGTCATTCATATTCTGACATTAAATCATAGAGAACACCAATAAAATTGTAGTTCACTTGAAAAAAGAATCTTTATTCTCAACCTGATTGAGTCCTGATCTAGGGGCACCTATTGGCTAATCATGGAGGATATAAGACAAAATGCTTCGAATTTAACCATCCAACTTCGGCTCAGTCCAAACAATAAAAGAGCTTGAGAAAGCTTAGTCAACAAACAAGCAAGAAAGACATGACACAATAAGGGCAAAAGCCTAGAGAAAGCTAAAGCTTAAGAGACAAGTAACTCCAATGAATCATGATACGCACAGGCCTTGTTGAAGTGAGATCAAATAACTAGAGTAAAAAGAAGTTTCATGAACTAGTATCTTGAAGTCAAAGATGAGTCCAGAATGGTCACAGGCACATACAGGACAATGCAATGCAGCCTCAACAATATAATCAAACTACCACAGGTAGCAACGCATTCTGATTCCTAGCTGAGCTCAAAAAATATATATCAAAAGCTAAAAACAACAGTGATGTAATGATAATGAGGGAAATAGCTCAGGCATTACCTGGAACTCTCTCACTTTAAACGTTGGGCTAAGTATTGCACATTGCAAAGCACAGCCTTTTGCCACTGACTCGCTTGCATTCAT
>JAOVYX010016917.1:0-23421 GCA_035668315.1 Drosera spatulata | reverse complement strand
ATTCCGAGAATAAAACGAGCAAAGCATGTTGTAGCTAGCTTCATGCCCATTGCAACGACTTTTTGGTTCCATCTCGAAGAATCAGCGTCTATGATCTCAGATCGAGAAGAAAATGACAAACCTCAATGCTAGGATGAAAGTAAGAGGGTTCCGAATCCTTAGCTTAGGCTGCCAACTATCACACCTAATAAGCATATCAAGATCAACCCTAACTTCAACACAAGCATTGTCCATTTCACAAATATCTCTGAAATTTTAACCAATCCAGATAGCGTTTACTGTTGCAAGTCTACCTCAAGAACATGACATCAAAACAAAAAAGAACCAACAAGAAACACATGAAACACAGATTCGTTCAAATTTCAGGATCCCTCGCATCCACGGCCAAGCTCACACAAACCGTGTGGTCACGACTAAATAACAATATATGATCGTCTAAAAATTACATGGCAATACCAACAGTCCCTCAAATACATTCTTTCCATCCAATTGGCGAGCTCATACAGATCGTGTGGTCACAACTATAATTTTGCGTGATCATCCAAAAAACTCATACAAAACAAACAGTCCCTCAAATACAATCCTTACCGTCCAATCGACGGTAGCATGGCAAGTAGAGAAGTAACGCTACATCGGACTCCATATCGAACACACACTTTCTGTGATTATCATATTACTCCAATACTAAATAAACCGAACAACCAATCAAAAAATCATTCACAAACCAAAAGCATCCACATTTCCGTTGCAACAACAACCCTGTTGCATATTCAATCTCATCATCCCAAAATCGAAAATTTTCAAACGAAAAAATGCAACTTTTTATTTAGAAAAAATACTCACCTCCAAGAGAAAATCTCAGGCGATTCACTGAATAGAAAAAGAAAATGAGATTGATCACTGTTTGGACTAAAACAAAAAGTAATCTTTTTACAAATGGGACAATAATCAAACCCTAATTCGCCATTTTATCACTTCCTCCCCTCTATGAAAACTTTTTTACTTCTTGTGAATGAATTGGATTAAATACAAATTTTTGAAAAACCCAATTGAAAAATACAAATGGTAAAATAGCAATTATGATGCAGAGATCCTTATCCAAACCAACAACAAATAACAAGCAAAATTAAAAAAAACAGGACCAGAAAATGAGAACATTAAAAGCAGATTTAAGGAATGGAAAACGTTGCTAGTAACTTTTTGCGGGGATTAGATAAGATAAAGTTTGGATTTTTCGAAGTGTTGATTAAGAGTGCATTGAGTGTACCACCTGGAATGGAAAAAATAAATTTCATGTTGTTTAGGCAAGAGACATTGAAAGATGATCATAATTCACTAGTTCAATGATCATAAAGGAGACTGTGTTTCCACTCAAAACCAATTGACGATAAAGATGGATATGACTTATGAACGGTATATTTTTATCCCGAGCGATTGAGTGAACGCAAGAAACCAAGTGAAAAATAATTCGGCGTGAAGACAAAAATATACACCATGGAGCTCAAAAGCAAACAAGATCCTATGATCACACAAAGGCAAACAAGATCTATCGATCATGGATAGAGCAAAACGTTGCATAGATCGAGACAGAGAAAGCATTCTAAGAAACTTGCTGATAAATGCAAAATGACTTGAGATATCGACAACAGCACTTTTCCCAGTTCTGTTTTCTCGTGTTACACTTTTCCTCCAAATGGACATAAGCCTAACACGGCACAAATCTATGATTTCGACAGCTTAAAGACAATCGCCAATGCAATGAACTGAGGAGGTCTAATAGCTGGATTGATGATTCTAGAAAAGGAAGCTCCTTTTATTTTTGGCAAAGAAGAAAGGAACCCGAAAGTTCTTTTTCCTAATAGACAGGATGACATTCAAACATCGAAACGGATTTCGCGGACAGTAGATAGAAGAACTTGGTTATTTGTAAGACCTTTAATCAAAAGTGTCGGTTCGATTAGTATGAACTCGTCAACCATAGTGCACCACCTATATATAGTACAAGCACAATTGTGTTTGCTAGGACGTCTAAATGGGGTTAATTCTCTTCTTTCTGCAATCTGTATCCAACTTCCAAAGAAAGAAGGTAATATGATCCATCAAGGTGAAGCCGCTGTCGTTAAATTGAAGTAATTAATCGACCGTTTAAATTGAAGTAATGAATTTATCTCTTGATTCCTGAATTCTGGTAGACTTTGAATGCGCCAAGAACAAGATTTTGCTCATGATGAATACTTCCACATATACCAGATGCCGACAATTAAAGAGTTACTTCACAAACATCTGTATATAAATAACTATCTTCACAAACATCTTGTTACATCAAGGACAGGACGCTCGATTCCCCTTAACACTGATCTTGAGTTTGAGTGTTGTTAAGGAAAATCCGACATTGGAAATGCCTTACATAAATCGTGACGTTAGTTAACAAAGGTAATTATCCTAGAAAAAAATGATGCAATATGCCAGTATGTCATTAGCATGTTCTGATAAAACCACACTGCCTGCATTCCATTATTTTTACAAAATTGACCGAATACAAACAAATTTAGATTTATTTCCTTCCTCTTTTAACTCTAATTCTCATTCACACAAGTTTTCTCTTCACCTTTTTTTAATTCCTAACCACGTAGGACATTCCAAATTTGAAAACATTATAAACAATTTGAGATATCCTAATAGGACAAATAATGTAAAAAATAATGGGACAAATAATGTAAAAATAATGGGACGAACGAAGTATTACATAGAAGTGACAGAACTCACCTCAAAAAGTCCAAATTATGTCTAAAGTGAAAGATTCCATGTTCTCCCCATACCAAATAATCCTCGTCTTCCTCGTTTTTACCCAAATCCTTATTCGATTTATTGTTTTTTATATTATTGGCTAAACATTTTTCCAATAAGAGTTAGTTCAGTGATAAAGAATCCTATAATCGAGGGTTTGGCGCTACTTAGAAGAAAAACTGCTATAAAACTTACTAGATAAATACGACGAGATCATCTAGATTGTCAAAAGTCTTTGGCGTTTGCAAATTTTTTATCGATATCCCACAACGGCAACAAGCTTGCCCCATGTGGTACTAATTCAAAAAGACAACTGCAATACTGTAGACACCTCTCTTTTTACAAGCGATAAAAAATGGTCAATTAACAGGATACCGATCATCCATCACTCCTTGACTGAAAACAGAGGAAATGAAGACATGCAGGCAATCAGACCATTGCTTAACATCTAAACAACCAAAAAAAAAAAGCAATTCACCAACCAAACCGTCTAATCGAACAGCCATCCATACTGATCCAAGAACGATAAATTCACATCCAAAGATCAATAATCTACAGTACTCGACAAGACACAACTCGCTTTCAAATTCAACACTACTATATCGCACTAGTACTAAACTCTTGCCGTCCTCCGGCGCTGTTCTGATACCATATAGAATCACGTATACTACCGAATAGCAATCAATCAAGAAAATAATCGTCGCTTTTAACGGGTCATAAACATCGATAATCAATTGAGTTACCAATAAAAAACATAAATCAAGTAAGTCTAGATAGTAATAATGCATACCCGGAACTATTATCCCAACCCGCAGCGAAAACCCGAAAACTTTCCGATTCCAGTTCAGGCCGTTGAGGGAACAAATTTCAATTTCGCTCTCTTTTCCCGTAATCTGAAACTGAAAACAGTGTTGTTGTTGTTCGACTGTTTTGTGTGAATAAATGATGAAGCACAAGTTGATGTTTCTCTCTGCTACAAGTGAGTGATTATATGAGTATGCTGTCTGTTGATGCTTGTGGGGTTTTGCAGGTTTTTGTTGACATTCGTCGGATTTGGGCTCGGTGAGCGAGGAGATCGATTATGGAGATGGATAAGTACTGGTTGTGATTGTGGTGGTGTCGTTTTTGGGTTTTTCGGGAAACATCATGACGACAAAGGCCCAACTGTTGGGGTTGTGCTCCATCTAATTTTTTTTTTGTCGTTGGAAGCTTACCCTTTTTTTTTTCATTTGGAATAAAAAAATATTGATTTGATATGATTATTAAAAAAATAGTATTATTTTTGTCTTATAAATCTTGTTATAATTTTATCAGGATCGATTTTTTATGTGTGTATTAAATTTAATATATTTTGATTAATATATATTATGGTTTTTTATGATGATGGTGAGTTTACTTTGAAAGGATAAAAGAGAATAAGAAATGAAGTAGTGGAGTGTAATGGTATATTATGCTTATTTTAATATTCTCTCCGTTACATATTATATACAATACTTGTCTATTTATATCGTCCCAAAATATATGCAACATACCTCATTCAATAACATTTTCACATAAAAAAAATTAAAACAATCATCATCCGTTATATTACACATATTATCTTTTCTCATATTGCTACAATAAACCCATTAAAACTAAAATACATATTTTTTTCTTTATCAAATTTCACACAAATTCAATATATACATAAAACCGCGTTACGGGTCAATATATTATCTATAATATGAAACAAAGAGAGTATAGAATCATTTTCAAATAAGAAAATAATGTAAATATAATTGCAAGATTTGTGTAACGTTCCAAAATAATAAGAGTTACAAAAATTATGATACGAAGGGAGTATTGAATTTGGGTCTTATAGTCACGGTACCTTAATATGAGTGGATGAAGAAATTATGAAGGGATGAATAGAAAAAAATAATGATATAGAAAATGATGTGATATTAATAGAAAGGTTTTGGGTTTTTTGACATTTTAAACTTGGATAATATAGAACTATTACAATTTATGTTAACGTGTCACAATTTATCTTATACGAAAGCATTAATTTTTATGTATAATGGTAACAAAATGCTTTGTGGTTGATTTGTGTTAGGGGTTCAACATCTTAACGAAGACATCTAAAAAGTTCATCATTTTTATCAAAAAAAAAAAAAAGTTCATAATTTGTGTGCAACAAGGGTCTCAAAACTTAAAATATCAAGTCTATGATTAGTAGGAAGAATATATAACGAGAACTGTGCTATGTCATTATCGTCGAAGACATGTACTTCAGACGAACTTTTCTTCTAAGATAAGAGATAATTTTGTGATCTTGCAGTCGAGCTATCAGCTTTCATCTGGCATTATCTTGTAATGGAATCTCAAGATCTTTCCCAGCCCTGTCTAAGAACTATTCATCCATGATAGTAACGACGCAAGTCGTAAAGCAAATATATAGGAAATGAATCGAACAGGGATGCATTCTCCTTGAATTATAGAAGCAATCTCCGTCCCAATATAATTATAACATTCACTTTATATATGTAAATTTAGAAAAAATTTTCAATTCTAATTCTCAACCACACAATCTTTCTCCCTCTAACTTCTTTAATTCCTAACCACACAATATCTTTCAAATACGAAAACGTTATAAATAATTTGGATGAACCGTCTTGACAAAACGATATAATAATTTTGGGACGGAGGATTATATGATTAGGGATTCAATATTTTAACATCAATAAATAATACTCATTTTATTTCATAATATAATCAACGCTTGTCTATTTGGGTCGTTCAAAAATATATGTAACATAACATATTTAGTAACCTTTTCATATAAAAAATATTAAAACAAACATAATCTATTACAGTACATCTATTATCTTTTTTTCTCATAATTGTTACTTCAAACTTCATTATCATAAAAAAAATTTTTTTAATCAAATTTCACATAAATTTAATACACACATAAATTCATATATCGGATCAAACCGTTGTCTATTGGAGTATACGAAATAATTAAGATTACGTAGATTTCGGCCAACTTGAACCGTGGTCTGTAGGGATCATTTTCGCCAGCGCATTTGCCTGTTGTTGAAAGCAAGCAACTGCTCGAAGCCCAATTGTGATGGGCTCGGCTTTCGAGCGAATAAACTGGGCCTGGGCCGTGAGGGAATCACAACGGCCTGGGCTGATTCTACACACTTCAGCTGGACTCATCTGCAGAAGTCTGCTAAGGGCCCAATAGGCCTTTCCTTGAGCCACCGCACAGCGGCCGATCCAACTCAACACAGGTTCAATCAATAGAATTAAATTGGAGCAACAAAACAAACATTCAGGGACTTTTCGGTATTCGTATTTAAAATTATAAAAATCAAAATCAATAAAAAAAATTAATAATAACAATCAAAATCATTTAATAAAATAAAATAAATTTTTATAGATGATATTTTTAATATTGTACTCAAATAAAATTGAAACAGAAATTGGAATTTTTTTTGTTTTTTGCTTTTTAATTTTTTTTTATCCGAATCGAAAAAAAAAAAAACACTTTCATTTCATCAGTCAATGAAATCAAAATAAAAAAAAAAATCAAAAACACAAGTAATATCAAACTAACCCTTTTTATATATATATAAAGTAGATTCAATATTTAACACGGACCCATGATTTCAAAGGTTTTCATCACACATGTTTCATCACTCAATAAAACAAGGATAAAAAAAATCAAAAACACAGACGATGCCAAATAGATCCTCGTCTTTGTCAGGGTGGATTCGACATTTCGCACGGACCCATGATTTCCAAAGTTTTTCATCACATGCCTAATGCCAACTTCAAATTTCATCGATATAGGCCATGAGCCCCCATGACTTGTTTAGTGGGTCACAACATTCTGGGCTAATGGGCCCGGATCAGTGGCAGGAATGATCCATTGATCTCAGTGGTGGGCCGAGTGGATTGATTGATATTGAGACGAATCGAGACCGTGAGAGGTACTGAATTACTGATCGTGTGTCGTGGCGCGACCAAAGGTGGATAAGCAGAGAGAGATTCCCATGTGTATTCAGCCACACGTTGTCGCATATTTTTGCATTTAAAATTATTGTTTGCAGGGTCCCATTTTCTACTATCACTTTTGTTGCTTGGGCCCACGCTACTTGTCTTTTTTTTTTTTATTTACCGTCAAATGATTAGGTTAAAATATATGAATAGATAATAAAAAAAATGTGTATTTGTAATGTACAGATGATCCTATTCCAAGGTTTTTTCAAGAAATTAAAACCTTAATTGGTACACAATATAACGTAAAATCTCTTTATTAATGAAGATATTAATAATTCTTTCAATATTAATCCAAACGATTATATATTCAATCCTACGATGTTATGATCGTTTGATCCAGGCAAAAGTAACCAAAAAAAAAAAAAAACGAGAAGAGTTGGTAGTGGTGATGGTTGCCATTGGACGACAATGGTCAATCGTCAACGCTGAGCGTCGCGGGATGGGCAGTAGTCGGCGTCGAGCAAAGACAGACGACAGTCAGCGACCGATGGTGAGCGAAGACCGGCGACGATTGGCAGCCGACAGCGAGCGGAGACGAGTGCTCAACGACAGTGATCGTCGACAAGCGAAGATGGCGATGGTCGGGGGCCAACGACGAGCAGAGGCGGGCAGCGGTCGGTAGGCGACGGGCAGGTTGTTGTAGTTGATTATTAGTGAAAGGAAGTTAGAACTCACATTCTACGAGAAGGGAGTGTGAATCCCAGCTGCATTTTGCGTATCAAAGATGGGATTATTATGATAAATAATTATTAAATAAGAAATCCTGTTTTTTATTTGGTGTATCAAATGAGACTTAAAGTGCAAACATAAAGGCCCTTTTTCAAATTAAGAAAAATTATCCGTTTATTTTCAGAGTTTAAAATGTCAAATATAATTAGCACTTCCTTATGTTTTAAAATTTGCATCAACAAATTTTAGCATTATGAATGTGTTTGTTTTTGGGATAAAGTGAGTGGGATATAAATAATAGTCATCCCTTTATCACTTATTATCTTCGTCCCAAAATAATTATATCGTTTTGTTATTTTGATCCATCCTAAGATGTTTGTAACGCTTTTATTTTTAGAAAATATTGTGTGGTTATGAATTAAAAAAGATGGAGAAAAAAATATCGTGTGATTGAGAATTAAAATTTAAAAAGAAAGAAAATAAATCTAAATTTACGTATATAAAGTAAATGTTATAATTACAATGGAATAAATGGAGTAGCACTTATGATGTTCAAGGGGAAGTGATAAAGTTAACCTTCCGAGCTTTACTTAATCTCCATATAAAGGACTAATTAGTGAAGGAGACGATGGGGTAAATAATCTCGAGATTATTAGTCTCATGGGCTTCAACTGTTTGCATACATAACCGTCCCGAATAACATTCTCTTCAGTTTGATTGATAGATTAGGACACTGGATTGGACTAAACAATCCTATTATGAGTGATTATCGCATCACAAACAAACACAGGATAATAAATAATCCTGAAATAAACAATCCAAAAAGAAATAATTCCGGGACTACTCAATCAGGATTAAAAATTCCACCCAATCCCATCCTCAAAACAGGCAAGTGAATTTGGTCACAAACAACCTACTATAGAACACCAGATATCAATCTCCTTCCAATGTCGAGAAACATCACTGAACATCTCATTCTTGTATATCTTTGAGTCGATCGACGTGCACGTTACAAAGGGTATAGATATATAGGTAAATTCACGTCCCTGAATACCGATTTACACCTCGACAAAAACCCAACAAAAATTGAACCACGACCTATGTGAAATGAACCGTGAGTGTTCACGCATTGAGTCTTCCTTTGGGAACTCATTTACGAGAAGAGTTTTGAATGCATAAATCGGATCAACTCTACCACAATCTAACAAACGACAGCCACGACGAGTCAGCTTCACGAATCATCTTCCCTCGCCTTAGGAACATGAAAATTTTCCCCATGTCTGAAAACTTGTATCGTCGTTGCAAGCAATCCCTGGAAAACATAGACGAAAAATTGCATAAGTATCAGTATGCAGGAAGGATCAGCAACCTGTAAATACAGGAAACAACAATCTTTACTTGTTTCTTCGTATAGATACTCACAGCTGCTATATTGTGTATGCGTATTGCGTGAACCGTTACGACTAACCACAAAGCCCACATTTCAAACTCAGTTCTCAAAGTTGCATTCATCAGTATTGAAACATTGACCATCAAGATGCTAGATTTTGGAGAATCGGTCAAATAAGCTAAGGCTATCACAGGCGTGACGTTATGGAAGAGAAGAGGCATAAACATTGACAATCAGGCATCATAACATGTTTCGGATGACAAGTGCAGTAAGTGGTGTAAGGCCAATAGCTTCTACTTTCACCAAGTAGCTTCTTTTCTCTTAATCACGGTCCCAAGATTGGCTATCTACTATGCTAAGTATGTAGTTTGCAGGTAATGACTAACGCGGGGTTTCCTTTTGAGCTCATGTTGAAGGGAAAACAATAACCCATTTTTGAAGCCAAGATGCTTAAAATGACTTTAAAACACTAGAAAACACACGAAAAGACTTAAAACACCATAAACCAACCTCTATTGATAAGACTTAAAACAGAAGCAATAAAGTTTATTTGCAATAAGCAGAAAAAATCAGCTCAAGAGTTGATATGAATATATTGCAACCCTACATGAGAGGTTGCATAACATAGAAAGGAGGTAAAAAGATTCATGTGGTTGACCCACATAGTCGAGGATGTGCTTATATTAGGACCTAAAACAGAGAGGACATCAAATGTAAATGTAATGGCATAATGCTAGTTCGAAACAAGCATAAGGTCCTAATCATTCCCATGTCAATGGCACTTCCATTGGTCCTTTTTGGCTTTCTCATTACGTGCCCTTAGGCAGTGAATATTTCGAAGCTAAATTTTGCAAAATCGTTGATCATCTAATAACAAAGCCAGATTCTAAAAATAGTAGCCTAAGAAGTCTGATATCCATCAGACTGTCTCCTGTTCAAGATGTCACTATTGTCACTGATTCTGAGGCGGAGAGGGGAGAAGGGAGAGCTGACCTCTATCTGAGTGTCTATTGACAATACCGCGACTACCAGCATAAAGCAGGGTTCTTGTGCAGAAGATCTGTAGTAGCATTTCCAATTCCGAGCCCAAACTCAAAAGGATCAGAACCCTTGAACTCCGAAGAAGCCGGAGCCCAAGAGGCATCATCATTTTTACTATATGATCCATCAAAGTTAGTTTCATGATCACCGTTAAACGATGAGTACGACGACGCACTTGCCATACCATTTCCACTCTTGCCGTATAAGCCTGCTCTAGATGCAAGATTGATGTCTCCACGATCATAACCGAGATTTCCGTTGCTGTAAAAAGAGTCGATCCCCATAGATTGACTTGTACCAGAAGAGGAACCCCAGATGGCTCGAGGACTATCCAGAGACCGTGCTCCTATGTTCCCATTGAGGCTTGGAAGACCAATAGAGTCTTGAGAGTAAACAGCATTGTCATTGTTCCCTTTCCCCCACAAACTCCAGTATGTTGAATTAGAATTCAAACCATTACCGTCACTCATCCCTTCATAATCGAAATAGTTGTTGTGAAGATACAATGCATTTGATCCCCTTTCATGGCCAAAATTAGAAATGAAACTTCCGATTTCTGCGTTCATTCTTGGCTCAGAGTTCAATGTTCCAAAAGCAGGCGTCACAAATGAAGGAAACGCAGTTCGAGCAACTGAAACTGGACTAGGTCTATCATCCATCCTAACCCCATAACCTCCAGCTAAGCTCGGACTATAAGCACCGCCTCCGAGCAGGCTACTGATTCTTCCCATGCCAAAGTTGCTTCCATTGAAGGGACTCCGGATAGGACCTGGAGAGGATTCTTTAGGAACAGCTCGTTTCACCTCGACCATCTTGCCATTAAGCTCAAGAAAGGTTTTAACCAATGCTCTTTCTACGGCATCTTCTGAATCAAAAGTGATAAAGCCGAAGCCTCTTGGTCTTTGAGTGTTGTGGTCATACATCACTACGACATCTGTGATCATTCCAAACTGATCAAAGTACCTTTTGAAGTCACTCTCCGTGATGGAGGAAGGCAAACCGCCTACAAAAATCTTTTTGGTTCGAACAGGACCTGGTGATCCATGAATGCTGCTATTGCTTTTGAAAGACATGTTTGAATCATCTCTAGGAACAGCTTTCTTCGCTTCGACCTGAATAGGGAAAGAACAGGAAGAGCCTTTATGTAAAGTCATTCATGCCACGGCATTGCGAAGAAAGAATTAAGTATCTTTCCAATAATCATATTTGCAAGCCAATAGATATAACAATGAGTAGATAGCACCAATATGCTCAAATAAGTAAAGAAACTAAGCTTCCTTTTTTTATATACAAGTTCAAGAAAATCCACACCAGGAGTTGAACAACCATTAGTTGAAACAACAAAACCAAAATCGAAGTTTCCTACTGAGATTTTTCAGTCTCTCCCACCAAGCATTGCTCACATTGCCTTGAACATAATAATAAAATCACTTTTAAGCGTGATCGCTACATGATGACAGCGATTTTGCTTTTTTTGAAAGAGTTCATCCAAAGAAATCATTCTAAGTTCATAAATAGTTTAACCTGATCGATCTTGGCACGTGACACCAGCACATATGTATCACTACCTACATGGCATCTAGCTCCAATCAGATGAAGCATTTCTACATGACTCAAGCAAGGGATTCCAGTGATTTCAACTTTGATGAGCAGAGATCATCTACAATTTAATCTGCTGCACAATCATGCCCGTTACCCACCACACTCTACCTCGAGTACTATATAAGAAAACCTAGATTACTTTTCACAAAATCGAAAACAGAGCACAATCAAATAATATGAAGAACATTCATGGGAATCCAATTGTAAGCCTCTAAGTGTGCTTCCTACTCGAAACAGCATCTGACAAACAACATCCAACCTCGGGCAATTATAAAATGCCAAACGTTCCAAGCATAAGAAGAGCCGGTCTCAACAAAATTTAGCAAGATATGCGCATTGAGACCAATCTATGGAGCAGAAACTCACTGTTCTACCATCAAGCATATGCTTTTGGTTAACAACTCTTTCAGCAACAGCCGGATCAGCAAAGATAACGAATCCAAAACCACGAGCACGGCCAGTGGTCCGATCCTTCATGATAACAGCTTCCACGACCTCTCCAAAGTTCTGGAAATAGTCCCTAAGCCGATCCTCATTCGTGTCCCACGAAATCCCACCAATGAAAAGCTTCCCTGGCTCCATCCCCTATCTATCTGCATAAACATCATTTGCCCATCATCTAATTCGCTCTTATACATGAAACCGTAACATTGGAACTCATCAACAGATGTAGAAGGATCAAATGCAATCCAACCAAATTTCAAAAGCAAAACACTTCTTCTACATTTGCTTGAAAGCACATAATCTTCCTATACAGAAAATCATCTACTAATCTGCTCGAATCGAATCCGCCGACAAATCTAATATCCCAACCAAAATAAAAGAATGCCCACAAATATAGATAATCAACAAAGCAAATGGGCAACCTCAAAATCAATCAAGTCCATCAATTTCCCTCACATTTCATTGATTCGGCAATCAAACAACAAAAGGGTATTCTTAGATCAATCCGAAACCGTCAGATCTCAAATGGGTCAGACACAGATCAATGATCAACAATCCCACAACGCAAAAAAAGCAACTACAAACCAATCAAATCAACAAAACCCATCAAAATTCACCAAAAAGTTAATCACTTGCAAGCACAAAAACATCAATTTAGACAATATATACCGATTTCGAGACTACCCAGATGAAAATTTGAGAGATTTCAAGATCTGAGAGGAGGCATAACAAGAGAGGCAATCCCCCTTTTCCCTGTCTATTCCTCCCCTCACTTTTTTTCTTTTTCCTTTTTTGTTTGAAATGAAAATGGGATTTTTGAGTTTGAGATTGAGATGAAGAATTGATTGATTGAATGTATATGAACTAAATATAACTAAAATGGGGGATGAAGAAACAGAGATGTGAGAGAGAAAGGGGAGGAAGAAGAAGAAGAGGTAGCTTTGGCTATCCTCTTCATGTAGAAGAGGAGAAGAAGAAAGATGGTGACTTCAATGGGTTTTTTTTTTGTGTTCCTTGTTTTTGAAATATTGAATTTCAAATTTATGACCTCCTTTTTTTTTTCTATTTTTTAATATGTTCTCCTCTTTTTCTACATTTTTTTTTTTCAAAGGGTGATGAAAGACTTTAGACAAATTTGAAATCTTATGTAGGTAAGGAATGTAACATCTTGTTTAGCTGTTTAGAGTTGTGGTGTGGTGACCTTGAGCCAGTCTCAACAATTATCGATGTTCAGATGCTTGAGGTCATGAGATCGTATTCTCGGAGCACAAAATTCTAATCGAAATCAAATCCGTAGATCGATCAGTGTCATGATATCAAAGCAAAAAAATTGTCTAGCTCTATGAGATAACTAGTGTGAATTGTGAAGTGTGAACAAGTTACATATGTGGATATCATCTTAAAATATCACGCATTTTGTCAAGAGTAATAAATAGTCTTGCTGGTCATTTTAAACATTTTGATTACGGACTCTAATTGTATACCCTTGTTGATTGACTATGCACCATGTTTTTTTTTTTTTTTTAATAAGGGACTCTACACGATGTTAAATTGTAAAGAAAAAGGGTAGGCTTAAAAGGAATAACAATAAGAAAAAACGGATTTATGTCATGATATATATGTGTCAAGTTAAATCTAATTGTTGAGATTAAAATTCAAGAATGAATGATTTAGATTATAATATAGATAATTTAATCTCAATCATTTATTGATTTTATTTTAATCTCAATAATTAAATTTTAATTAAAATATACATATATATATAATGATATCGTTAAGTGAAGTTGGATCATCGATAAATCATTTTTTTCTTTAAATATAAGATCAAAATTTCGACATCCAAAGACAATAAAAACAGCCTCACCCATCACTCTTTCCTTCCACGTATTGTACTTGATGGGATGTGTTTTTTTCTTTTCATGTATCATGATATTGATGCTAGTAGTCTCTTCTTCGATATAGGTAACGACGAAGCCTGATATATTCTATCTAGCTAAACCAACCAATTCATGGTGCAAATATAAAATGATATCAGTAATAAAGATCTTTATGGAACTTATTTGTACAAAACGAATGGTATCATTAAAACAAATTGCATATAGATAAACATATAAATGTATATCTATATATGCACATGCCGGCTTTTGTGTGTGCGGCGGGCACATTATAGTTATATAAATCTACGAACTTTCTGCCCACTCTCAAGGTAGATACATATGAGGAGTACCAGTTTTAGGGTGGTGGTTTGTAACTTTGAAGGCAATATTTTCTGCCGAAATTCATATGGTAGGTAGACTATCTAGCCAGTGTCTGCACTTCTATGTTTTATTGCATTTGAGGTAACTCGTTTTTTGTGTCTGATTTTGGTAATCTCGCCAAATGTTTGATATCTCTGTCCAATTTATTTTAAATAAAAATTATAATTGATTTGTCTATCATTTTGTCGGCATGACATAATTGTATATGATTTTTTTATTTACCATTCATAATTGTATATGATTTTCAGTATTATTCATTAATAGTCCTCAAGCTCCAGAACTTGTATACAAACTGAACGTCATGTCATCTGGATCATGACATTGGTACAATAAGATAGATTCTGATTTAATCGAAGGGATATGAGTATGGAATTAAGGACTCATAAATAGATAGATAAAAGAAACACATCAATTAAACAAATGAAACCTAGAAAGTGGATTGATTTTCCCCCTTCTGTTTAGTTTTTTTTTGTTGAAGTAGTTGCAACGTCACTCTCAAATTTCAGTTGCAAGAACGGATCTTGATCACGTAAAAATAAAATTACAAGCCAACTACCCATAAAAAGAAAGACTAGAAAATACGTATTTCCCATGAGCGAGAAAAAAATGGTAGTAGTGATAGATACACAAATTTTCAGAATTTTAGTTGACAATAATACTGTATACTGGCAAAGATAGTGTGACAATTTAGAAAGCATACAAATACCATAATATATAGCAATACTAAGTCAAATTTAATAATCCATTTTATTATGGTCAAATATATAGGATATAAGAAGGCAAGATAAACGAAATATTACTTCTTTCCTAATCAATAGACATGCTCAAAATCTTATCCCTTGAGACTTTAAAGTCCCCAATGTTTACATGAAATGTCGAATTCTTGATTACGTTTTCACAAAAAAATTTAGCACAGAGTTTTGAATCGTGAATCATCTAGTGTTTCTAATTAATTCATTTTACAAGCCGGATTTCTCAGTTGATGATTCCGTTTCTCTACTTGCATAATCTTCCAATATAAAAGTTAACATATGGTCAAGCAAAGAATCGATTCTTGCTAATCTCTCTCCGAAGGCTTATCACTTAAAGAAGATATCTGTTTTTTAACACACATCAGATTAACCTTATATATGTTACAATGTCAAACCCCTGATCACATTATTAAGGAGCAAAATTATTCATCACCTGGTCAATATTTGTTAACATGTTCAGGTACATGAGTTAAACTAAATAATACTAGCAGATTATATAATGTCATGATACATCCAATTTTGTGTTTATGATCCAATGATGCAAAGATCCAGATTAAGAGGAAACTTTCAACATGGGAGGCAATGAGGAGGATGGAGCTAGCTAGCTCATGTTATTATGTAAGTTGATATGCCATTGTGCCAACATTCGATGATGGAGCAAGTGGTATATGGCTCATTACTCATATATGTTTAAACAAGTGTTAGATAACAAAGGCAACAACGTGGTTGTTTCCTTCTCATGGGGGGCAAATACATAAATGACTTGTGATCACTTGTCACCATCACTATTAGATACGACCCAGGAATGGACATTCCTAATAACTTTATAAAATTTGATTGATGAAAAATAATTAATTATTATTAATAAAAATTAATTTCAAATTTAACAATCAATTAAAAAACAATAAAGTATGAGAATGTACATCCGAACATATACTATGAATTCCCCAATATTCTCATCAACCTCTCAATTATTAATTAATACTCTAATTAATTCCTATAAATACTTTTTTAAACAAAGGAGTGGCCAGCTAATTTGCTCCACTCTTGCACATGTGTGTTATCATCATTTTGGGTTATGATTCTTCTTTCAACTACTACTAACTAATCAAGATTATGGTAATCATTTAACCTCTCGAGAACTTGATGTTTTTATGTGGTGTACATTTCTAGAAATAAAGTGCATTATGGATGCACAAGGACCCCTTGAAGATAACTGTATGATTACAAATCCAATTATGTACATGTTGCCCAACTTGGCCCACTTTTGACTTGTGCATCACAAAACCAAAATGACAAAAGCAAAGGAACTAGCAGGGAAAAGGGGGAAAAACCTTTATCCTCTAAAAGGCGAGGGTGATACGAATGTTTAAATTTATAATCAGTCTTTCATCGGGTTCAAATTATTGATACAGTTTGTTTTTAATAATATAATATTAGAGTTGATACAATATAAATATAACGTTCTGATCAATCCTCGTTACCGGATCGTCATCACAGTAATTTGGTCTCATTCGCATATATCTGGGAAACTTCTTAGAAGATTATCCATTACAACATTACTCAACGTCAAGCACGCTTAACTACGGAGTCCTAAAGTGATGAGTTATCGAAAAAGAAGGTGGATCTTACTGATATAGATAGTATTATCAAATTATTTAAGGTTTTCCTTGGAATATTACATACACCGGTATTTCAAGAACACAACGTTCTCGTTGAGACTTTGAGCAAGAGATACAGCCCCAGAACCCTCCCCCGTTAGGTTTCTAACCTGGATCCCTTATCCACAGGTCCAACACACGATAGTAAGATTGCTCTGATATTATTTTGTAACTTTTTAATCAATCCTCGTTATCGGGTCGTTATCAATAATCGATTTTCAGATTCAGCACTAATCCCACGAACCAACACTGATCCTTTCAGTGTGCTTTGACCTCGCTCGCACACATCCTGAGAAACTTTTCAGGATGTCATCCATCTCAGCATTACTCCACGTCATACACGTTTAGCTGTGGAGTCTTAAATTGATGGATTATCGAAAACAAAAGTATATATTATTGATATAGATGATATTATCAAATCATTTAAGTTTTTTTTGGGTATTACAATAAGAGTCACGATATTCTTGTATTTAAGATAATCATGATAGTACTTCAGAAGGGGCACTATGATATTGCTCCAAAACCAACATTTTCACATGATTATCCAAACCTTTTTGTCATATAATGGAAAGCGTGAGACAGTGCAATGTTTGATCATATACTAAAACATAGACGGGCTTTCAAAAAAAAAAAAAAAAAAAAAAACATAGATGGAGATGAATAGAGCAATAAAGTCACATGCAAATGGATGAGTATTGCGATAACCCAAACAAGGACTTCCTATATTTCTATCTTGACAATGGATAACATTTAGCAATTTTATGTGTTCCAAAGTTGAAGATAGAAAGGGACTCTGATAGCTTATCTAATTGGTGCAATATGGAATCCGAACGACGACGTGTCAACTTCTCATTGGCTTAAGGGGCCACGTTAGAGATGTTAGATGAATAGGTTAGACTAGCTAAGGAGAAATGTGCTTGCTTCAATAGATTCTACTGATTGTTGCGAATAGGAAGAGGCATTAGCATTTTCTTGATCAAGGAATCGAGAAGGATCAATCTTGTGATATAATCGACAGAGAAACTAGATTTATAGTAAAAATATAAATATTTAGTTTCAAATTGAATAAATAAAAACTCATCGAGTACCAATCTCACTAATCAGAATTGAACTATCAAAGAATAAAATAATTAGATTTCTAACTATATACTCTTATACATGTTCCCTGATGTCATTAATTATATTTAGCAAAGATAAATTATAATTTGACAATAAATATTTTTTTTTGTAATAGTTTGTAAACGTTATTTCAATATATTCATGTTATATTATGATATTTTTCATTGATGGATGGTTATTAAAGAAGCACATGTGTTTGATTGAATTAATATATATACTTTTTTACTTTTGAAATTACCCAATAACTAGTTGTGCTAAAATATAGTTTTGCTATACTCGCTGCCAAATATAGCATCAAGTGTAGCAAAGCTAAAATTTGCCTAGTGAAAATTATTGTCATCGGAGCAAATATTTAGGAGACGATTGCTATATTTTAACCAGATTATCATTTTTAGTATGTGCATTAGATTTGTTATTATCAAACTTTGTAAGTTAGAACTCCACTCTCAAATAAGATCGAAGATACGAGCTTGATGTATCCGATCTAAACATACAATACTACTATCATAAGAAACTTTAGTTGTCATCATATTAACTCATGCAGTTTCTATTAACTAAACTTGATTCGGATCAAACTGACATAAAATATGACCTTAAATACCGACTAGACGTTGTGACAATTTTTTCCCGTTACCATCTCTGTGTATCAAATCTACACCAACACTATCACACTAAACCCTAGACCCTACTTTCCCCCTCCCCTCCCTCTCCCTCACTCCCGTGGCGGCCACAGAGAGCAGCCACCGATCTCTGAATCCCCGCTTCTCATCCCCTTTGTTCATAGAACTCAACAATCAACTCAGTTCCCCTTCATTTCAATCCCCACCCAGAATGAAATCACTCAATTTCATTCCTCCCCATGTTTTTTCTTCCTGTTTTGCACCCAAATTCAAACCCCATTCGATCTCTATTCCCCAATTTCGTCTCTCTTTGTTCGAAGACCCTACTTTTTTCCATCTGGGT
Source organism: Drosera spatulata (assembly GCA_035668315.1). Classification (NCBI taxonomy): domain Eukaryota; kingdom Viridiplantae; phylum Streptophyta; class Magnoliopsida; order Caryophyllales; family Droseraceae; genus Drosera; species Drosera spatulata. The sequence goes on along the minus strand of JAOVYX010016917.1, from coordinate 4,685 downwards.
TGTTGGATTTTGGGTACAAGATCGTTGCTTTCTAGGGTTTGGATGCGGTTTTGTGGTTCACAGGCTGATGGGTTTAGGGGATCACAGCGTGAGATTGATGGAGCAATGTTTGTTGTGCAGACAAACACGCTTCTTCTCCGAATGCAATCTGAAATGGCCAATGACAGGGTGAAGTTTTTATTTGGTGAATTGCATTAGTTTTGAATGAATTTGTGATATCATATGTAATGTAGTTGAAATGATGTGAAAGTTGATGACCAATTGGCAAGGAAAAGGGAAGTCTATTGGGATTGAATTCGGTAGTTATCAGTTTCTCTAATCCTTCTTGTATTTCATATCTATTCGATAGTTTTCAGTTTCTCTGATCCTTTGGATATTGCATTTCTATACACCCCCTCATGTAAATGCCTCAGTTGGCTTGAATCATGGGCAGTTGGGTCCACGACGTTTGGGCATGTTGTGTTCTGATACTATAGGTAGGGATTCAAACGGAGAGCATAAGAGGAGAGTTCAACACCCAGCTGCAGGGGCTGAGTAGAAAACATATGTGAAATGAGCCCAACTTTCAATCTAAAAGCGCAAGCTAATGGGTTATTGATAGTTTAAGCATATATTATACGCTGTTTTTTTTCTCCATGTTGGATGTGGTTGAACCTAACTCACCACATATCCTCAACACCATATTACCATAACTCACCTCTTAGATTCCAGCTCACGATCCATTGACAATGAGTGACGTAACCCATTTTATATACATCTATGTGAGCTTTCTCTACTTGTGGGTTTTATTTTCGAAAGATTGAACAGGGAACAGTGATTTCTGGGTTTGATTAGGCACTGTTTTGTTCAGAGAGAATACTTTTTTAGTGTCCGGTGGTAGTTACTGGCTGAGGTTATTGCTTGACCTGATGTGTTGCATTTCTGGTCATGTTTGTCACATATGGTAATTTCCAGTTTTCAGGCCGAGCACGGATAGCTTCTTTTCTTTGGATAAGAAGCTGAAGGATTTATGCTATGCTGGAAGCTTGAGAGAAGCAGTCCGATTACTAGCCGGAAGTGGGTTCACGTTGGAGTGGCAGACTTGCTCTCTTCTTTTACAAGAGTGCATACACAGGAAAGAGTACGAACTGGGAAGACGGCTTCACGCTCAAATGATCGTCATTGGATTTGCTCTTAATGAGTACCTGAAGACTAAGCTGTTGATTCTGTATGCCAAGGCCGGGCTCTTGGTAACAGCTGGTGCTATGTTCAATAAACTGTCAATTAAAAGCTTGATATTGTGGAATGCGATGATTGCAGGCTATGTACAAAACGGATTTGAGGAAGTGGCTTTAACTCTGTATTGCCAAATGAGAGAGAGCGGCTTGATTCCTGACCAATTTACGTTTGATTCTGTATTCAGAGCCTGCAGTGCATCAGCATTGCTAGAGAAAGGGATACAAGCCCATGGTGTGATGGTAAAATACAATATTGGGTCAAATGTCGTGGTTCACAGTGCCCTGATGGACATGTACTTCAAGTGCAGCTGTCCTTTTGACAGTCATCGGGTCTTTAATAAGCTGTTAGATCGAAATGTGATATCATGGAGTGCTTTGATATCGGGATATGGACATAACGGTAAGGTTAAAGAAGTCTTCGAACTATTCCATGCGATGATGGACGAGGGTTTCAATCCCAACACCATAACTTTCCTGGCTGTCCTATCCGCTTGTAGTCATGTAGGGTTGGTCAATGAGGGATGGAAGCATTTCTCCTCAATGGAAAGCGTTTATGGAATTCAACCAAAGGCGAAGCACTATGCGGCAATGGTTGATCTTTTGGGACGTGCAGGCAGGTTACACGAGGCTTATGAATTCGTAATGACCTCGCCATGTAAGAATCACCCTGCTGTCTGGGGCGCCTTGCTTGGTGCTTGTAGGATTCATGGGAATGTCGACCTCGTGCAACGCTCTGCAAAGAAGTTCTTGGAGTTGGAACCCAACAATGCAGGAAAGTTTGTGGTCTTGTCGAACTGTTATGTGACACATGGATTGTGGAAAAACGTTGCGGAAATCAGGGGACTGATGAGGGGCTCTAGGATGAGAAAGGATCCTGGACATAGTCGGATCGAGATTCAAAATGAAGATCATGTCTTCTTCATGAAGGATAACACTCACAGCGAAGCTGAGAAAACATATGAAGTTCTGATGGAGCTGATGTGCTGCATAGCGGATGCTAATTGTGCAATGAAACTAGTATCGAGTAGAACAATCCATTAGAGTTTCCCTTTGACCCTTCGCCGGTTAACTTTCCAGGAAGGTTGTTTTGAAATATGTGGACTTTCTAGGTCGAAACATAATATGGAAATAGTAAGACCAAGGCTTTGCGTTCAGATGAACAGTCAAGTTTCATAGGGTCTTTCTATCCAGATGTTGGTAGTCCGCATCTTCACAGACATGTTTATTTCACCGAGCCTCTCTATGTTATTTTGGAGGAAATTGTTGCTATCCATGTGGCCTGTAAAGCGCCTTTGCAAGGATTAAGGGAACTGCCTTGGAGAAGACTATAAGCTTGTGTACGAAGTTTTCTTCAGAGGATTACGACATGAGCAAATCGCCTCTTAGTCCAGTAGAAGCTGCGTCAGAGTGCAGTGTTGGAGAAAGAATGCTTTGCTTGACCTATTTGATAATAGTAACGAGGAAAGGATTGTTCTGGGAAAGTTAGATGTGCAATAGAGTTCACAAGAGACATGATTTGCTGAGGTCTCATACCAGATAAATTCACCTGTGACAGATTATTTAACGGTTTCTGTTACATGGAGAGGTTATGCCTATTTGAGGTATTTATGGTGATGCCACAATTTATTTATTTTTGAAAAGCATCGTGATGCCACAACTTATAACACTATGATCAAACATTGCATCAGAACGGGCACGTTTTCTTATGCGTGTTTGCTCCTTTGCAGAGGAATAATTGATGACTTTGAGCCGCCTAATATTACTGGGCAGTATTTGGTTTAAGAACCCTGCTACAGAGCCTCAACTCTCGACAGGAATCTTCGAGGAAGATAAATATTTCATGGTTAATTTGTGCTTCGTTAATGTTTGAACACGCTGATTCACGATATGCTGTGACAGTTCTCTATTTTATTTTATTTTAATCTCTTTTCCTCTTTTTGGACGAACAGTTCTGTTACTTGTCATAGCTTCACGTGTACTCGTCGAAACCTGTTATTACTGACCTTCCAATGCTTGCAGATCCCCAGATGGACGCTATACTTGCAGATCACAGAAGGTAGATAAGAACCATACATGTTGAAGTGCCATCCTTCAGTTTTCGGCATCACTCCTAGTGATTCTTATGTGGATAGGGACAAAATTGAAGACGCCTAGACGGGTACTACGCCTCAGTGAATCCAAGTGATTCTTATGTCCATTTACTATTGCTGGACATGAGGATGGGCTGATTGCCTATTCGTTTCTTCTATGTAATCTCCATCCAGTGGAGCTTCCAGGATCAGGGTCCTCCAACAATGTGTTCAGGTCGACGAACATAGATGTATGGTTTAGCTGTAGTCCTATCAATCGCAGAGTGCTTTTTGGTCCTCGGCGTCATTTGCTACTCTGCTGTTCGAGTGCACCGTTGGTGAGACTCACTATTTCGTCCATGCTGGATTGCCATTCTAACCAGAAGGTAAAAGCTGCTGGAATCGCCGGTTCAAAAATGACATAGGCAGCAAAATGCGGTTCCGGCACCTTGAAGAAAGAAATCGATTTAACAGATTCAACGTTGTCTGGAAAATGATAGTACTGATTACTAAGATGAATCTGTAAACACAGATCTGTGACTCCATCCGCTATAGACCCTATACTTGCTGTCTTTAAACTGTGAAATCGAAGTACGACTTTGCTATGCCCTCGATTATCCTATAGGGAAAAATCACTCAAATCCAAATGACCTCAATCCAAAAAGTTGTTAATTTATCATAAGGACAAGAATATTAACATTATCAAGCACAACTGCGAAGCATAATTCTGCAGTGCACCTTTGCTGAACTATAATTAGAGACCTGAACAAGCTAAACATGTTCCTGGACTAAACATTTTCAAGCACTATTTTGCTGAGCCCTTGATACTTCTTCAACCCTTTTGTTCTCATCACTCTCCTGACTTCCTCCACGCCCACCCAATCCTCTGATTCAGCGAAAACCATGCTCAACAATGCATAGTTCGCGGCATTGTCAGGTTTCTGTTTAACAAGTTGAGATGCCAACCTTTCAGCGACGTCTAACCCCTTGTGCTCCTTGCAAGCAGATACCAACGAGCTCCAAACATTAACATTTGGTTCCATTGGCATCTGCCTCACGAGATTGCAAGCTTCCTCTAGCTTCCCTGCTCGTTCGAGTAGATTTATTTGACAAGCGTAGTGCTCTACACCTAATGAAATCTTGCGTCCATTTCATTGAAAATTCTTTGCCCTTCTTCGACGAGGCCAGCATGGACACAAGCTGAGAGGGCAGAAAGCAAGGCAACTGAGTCGGCTTCCACCCCGCTTTCCCTCATTTTATGGAAGAGCGGAAGAGCTTCCCTTCCATGGCCTCTGATGCCATAGGCATTGATGAGCGAGTTTCATGAGAATATATCTCGGAACTCGAGTTCTTCGAATATTTGCCTCGAGTTGGGGAGAAAACCACACTTTGCGTACAT
>JAOVYX010016916.1:0-23423 GCA_035668315.1 Drosera spatulata | reverse complement strand
GCCTGAAAGAAACAATAGAACATATTAAATTCTATATTACATTTATATATATCGAAATAAAAATAGAGAGAACATATAAAAAGGGTTTTGGGCTCGCTCTTCGTCTTCGATTCTATCGTCCATGACGTGATTGAAAGGAGAAAAAGTGGAGATTGTATGATACAAATATTGTTTGTTCTGCTGGACTGTCTATCCGAAAAATAGAATCCCGGAAGGCCTTTCATCCGGGAAAAAGAACCCCGGAAGGCCTTATTGTTGGACTGCTAATCTGGAAAAAAGAACCCCGGAAGGAGTGAAACACATTCTTTTTTCCACCCCCTGTAATTTATAACGGATAGGGATAAATTGATAATTTTATTTTGTGTGATATCCGCTTTAATTTTTTCCGCTTTTCGGGGATCCTTTTGCCAAAAGAGATTTTAATCCAGCCATTCATTTTTCGAACTATCGGCTGGTCTTTGTTGGCTGGCTAAATTTACGCAGCCAACGTTAGCTATGGATCATCTCCCATCTAATATTGACATGTTTAATAAACTTTGATGTTTTTTCTTTTTTTTTTTTTTTTTTTTTTTTTTTTTTTTTTTTTTTGCCTAGTTGACAGATAATAACCAAAACAAATGGCCATTTAAGGAATAGAAATGAAGATGAAATCAGGACCCCGCCATTTTCAAGAAGAGTGAACTACAAATACGGAAACAGAAACACTACCCATTCTCACAATTCAGTACAATCTCTCCAGATCTCTCAATGATGTCTGCAAATCCATCATCATCTCCGGGCCTTACTTGGGAAATCACAACTCCCAAAAATCTCCCAAAACCGAAACCTCAAGTACACCCTAACATGATCAGCTGCACAAAGGCGAAGCCCGAATCTTTCCTGCGCTTGATTTGCTCACATCGTGAACCTTTAACTGCCATTCTTGCAAAGCCCAAGATCACCTTCTCTGATGATGATTAGGGTAAAAGATCCTCTTTTCGCCATCTTGCTTCCCAAGAAAACCCTTCTTCTCCTCTTCCTCTTCCTATTCATCATCGTCTTTCCTTCACAAGATTCTTTCTTTTCATTTGACTTTGATAACCATTTGAATGCTGAAGTCAGTGGCATAAGCGGGGAGCATGTAAATAAAAATGTGGGTTCGTTTTCCTGGATAGGATCTGTCGATGCGGGCTCGAAATGGTTCGAGATTGATATCAATGGGAAACACTTGACGGCGTGGATCGAGTATAGGAAAGAGATGAATTGGATCAAGGTTTTGATCCGTTACTTCCTGGAAATTATGCGTTCAAGTCCTGATCTTCTAGCGAAAATTGATCTCTCGGATCATTTGAAGAAGTTTGTTTTTGTCGGGTTCTTGGCCTCGAATGGGGATCGTGGATTACCTGTCCCTGTTGTGGATAGTTGGCGGTACAGAATGCCCTGGTTGTTGGGTCCGGTGATGGAGATGGAAGTTGTAGATAATCGTAGGGATGAAGATGGGTACTGTTTCATTTGTTCTGATGAGGATATGGAGGTTGATGGCTATCCCATGCATATGAGTATGAGATACTTGGTTTTGGTACAAGGAGGAGTCCCTATTGCTGTTGCACGTGTCATTGCTGATGTTTTCTTGATTAATTCTTTCTTGAAGAGAAGGGAGGGCAGGGACGCTGAAGGCCGAGTTACGGACTATCTGCTAAATAAATCACCTGCTAGGTGGTCTCTTTCGGAAGTGAATACCACAACTGGTGGGTTCAATGAGAATAGGATCTTGGGCGAGAGAGCATCTGCTGTGGTTTACCTAGGGTGTCTACCTGATGGGATGCAAGTTGCAGTCAAAAGACTCAGAACTGTGAGTAGCGTTGAGGGTTGTTTTAATCTGTTCTCTCGTGAGTTTGTGACGAAGGCCCATTGTATGAGGCACATCAACTTAGTCCAGCTCTTGGGTTGGTGCTGTGAGCACAAGGAATTAATGCTGACTTATGAGTACATGCCTGATAGGAGCCTCGAAAGGGTTCTCCATGAGTGTTCTTATTCTGTCAATGTGCTCACATCGGAGCTGCGGCTTAAGATTATTCTAGGCATGGCTTCTGCTCTCACTCACCTGTACGAAGGGTGTAACCGGCAGATAATCCACAGGGATATCAAGAGCAGCAAGATATTACTTGATGCGGATTTCACTACCAAGGTCAGTGACTTTGGGTTAGACGAGATCTATGACCATACCTCATTGCCAAGAGCAGCTACCGTGTGTGCTGGTACAATGGGATATCTCGCTCCAGAGTATGTTTACACCGGTGTACCAACTGTGAAACTAGATGTCTACAGCTTCATAGTGGTGATCCTGGAGGTGGCTTCAGGGAGGAGGCTTGTCGACCATGATGGCATCGTGCTAACTAATTGGGTGTGGGCACTTTGGGAAAGAAGAGCACTGGTCTTAGCTGTTGTTTTTCAATTGAGAGGGAGGTGCAGGAGGTTGGAGATGGACAGAATGCTGAAAGTGGGACTCTGTTGTGTGCATCCAGACAGAGAGAAGAGGCCAATGGTGAGGGAAGCGGCGAGGATGCCAAGAGGTGAATGGAGAATCCCTGTGCTAGGATGGTTAGGGAGGCATTAGATGCTTGCGCTACTCATTCCCATATCTTGTACTCATTCCCATATCTCATAGGGTTCAAACTGGGAATAGGGTCTTCTAAAGGTGAAATTGAAATTTTCTTGTGATATTATATAACACAATGCAGCGATAGGGTCATGGCTGATTGTTTTGGCCACTTGCGGGTTGATGCTCTTATTCATGTTCTTATATTCCTGTCAGATGTGCTGCAGCTATCAGCTCCTATGTCGACCATGGTATGAGGGAAAAGACACTTTTCTGCGCCAACAGTAATATGAATTGGTTCTTTACTTGCGATTTCCGACAAGTGTTGCCATTCTCATTTAAGCAAGCATACTCTATTTCGAAACTCAATTGGTATGTTTGAGGTAAAATGCTCCGGAACATCATATACGAGGGTCATCTCATGACAGCTAAAACTGTCAAAAAGCTATTCAAACAAGGTATAAGCTTAAACCAGTAGCTCAGTCCGTGTGACTATTCCTGGTGCACCACCATTTATGGATCAGTACATGAATGCGAAGATAGAAAGTCAGTTTCTCATGTTTGATTCTGAATTCAAACTCCAAAATTAGCTTTTCACTATGCTCTAATATTCGTTTTGCGACCACATGGAATGAAATATCAAAGCACAAAAATAGAGGAGCAGCCTGATCATACTATATCTAACTCTTATGTGGAAAGCCCTTCAATAATGGCACACAACACACATAGAAAGCACGACATGGAATACATAGCACCGACTACAAGCCCACGACATAACTTGACTTCGCTATGTCCGTATAAACATTTCGTTAATCATTCCTTTGATTTTGCTATGCTGAGGATTTGGTGGCAATTTCATGCAATGCCTCCAGCAATATGAAGAAGAAACGAGCAAGAGTCCTAAGTGTAATATAAATATGGAGAGTTTGTAGTCGAGCTTTCCTCCTACGTTCATGGGATCCCAAAGTTAGATAAGGCTTGCCCATTATAGATTCAATTGTAACGAGAAAGTTATTATCATTATCTCCATTTCAATTATTATCTTAGATATATTTAATTTGTCAACATATATTTATAAGGGATATATTTCTATTTTAGATAAGATTAGATTTAGTTTCCAAATATCACTGGTTGTTAGGCTTTTAGTATTTAAACGTATCGAATGTCAGATGACGAAATGTGAAGTTGAATAACAATTATTTCCTTTGCAAGTTTATCTTGTTGTATCGTCCCCTTTCCACACTATCACGTTACATTGATGCTCTTGTTCTTGAACTCTATCCGGGCAGATGGTACAAGATTAAAGGAGTTACAAGTGCAAATTGCAGCGATCCAGCAACAGCAAACCCCAAATTTGGAACAAATCAAGCAAGTTGATGAAAAACTTATATGTGCAAATAACAAACTTGAAGAAAGAGATGCTGGAGCAGGAACTCCGGATACGAGAATTCATCACCGAACAAATTCCATCAATCAATCATCCAACCTTCAGTTGCTCCACAAGTTCGGCCACCATTATAGACTCCTCAAGTCATTATTCCTCAAGCAATAGTCCCAGCACGTCAACCAGTCCAAGGAGCTCATGAGGTCGTCCGACAACCGCACGAGGCATATGCTCGTGATTGGAGTCTCAAACTTCAATTTCCACGCTTTACTTTAGGCGACCCAACGGAATGGCTTTTTATGACGGAACAATATTTCTCTATAACATCCCGATTTTTCATTAATTATTAATGATACATCCTGACTTAGTCATCAGAATTAAGCTAAGTTCACTCATATATCATTATTTTAGAAACTTTTGATGCAATCAATCATTACTTAGAATATCACCTTCGCTGTGAAATTTACATCTAGCATCAAAACTCAGATCATACTTCTCTCCAAGTCTTGCTCCTATAACAAAAAAAAGAAAAACGAAATAGAAAAATAATAACCGTGAACTATAGAAGTTCAATAATATGTCGATCCCCCTTATGAGAGCTTATACGAGAGAAGAAGTTTAAAAAAAAAAAAAAAAAAAAAAAGAAATGACCGCTTACTTCCTTTGTTCCCGCACTCTGGAACTTATCATATCAATCTGACATTCACAATTATTATTTTAAAAACACAGTAAAGAAGATACCCTCAGTATTATAATTATATCCTTGACGAGACTTATTCAATTTCAACTTATCAACCTTTATTCAGTTTTAGTAAAAGAGACATTCGTGATAGGGGATCAGTCAAACCGGAGCTCAGGGTCTCCTGCAATGAGTTTTTCTCATACCAAACCGACCTCACAGGGTCGATGAAAGAATATCACCATCAAGTCACTGTATAACATAAACGACAGACACAACGCTCGTTGTGTATTATACCATGTGATTATCTCATCAATTTATGGATTTACACCTCTTTCACACATTCATCCTCATTATACCAGAAAATAAGGCATAAGGCACACCATACAACAACACTCCACCACATTGATATAAGGCTCATTTTTTAACTCTTTTTGTGCAGTTGAAGGACAAGTCACAAAATGATCATTGTAACCAATTTTTATAGATTAATATATCCATACGTTTTGATTTATATCTTGAGATTTAAAACTCTAAATCATGATCTATTAATTTTATCAGAAACTACACATGTGAGGATTCAACATATATTAAAATCGAAATTTATCACAGAGTCTATGATTTTTCACAAAATTTCTAAAAAAAATGATCATCTTCTCGTATTAATGATGAAAGATCCTGGTCGTCTTATAACCCTAACTTCACATCTTCTTCTCAAACTCTCCTTCTTGTCTTCTCTTGCTTATCTTTCTCTTGCATGATAAGAAGTGTTTTTATGTTTGTAAGAAGTTTTTCAAGAAGAATAGAGCTTATATTTATAGGAAAGTAAATCAAATAAAATAGTTTTAGTGGATAATTAGTGGGTAATTAGTGGATATTTAGTGGATAATTAGTGGGAAAATAATTTAATTTATGTGGAATAGAAATTGGCATAAAGAAAAATAAGTGCCAAAATTAGGTTTAGGTCATTTTCGTACAAATACGGTATTTTCATATTAAATCCGTATTTTCCCGCATTTGCGTATTAGGATTGCATTTCATTCCTATTTTATATTTTTTCCTTATTATATCATAAAACAAGTCTTTTAACCCCCGTAAAATAAATTATAACGTACGACTAATTACTATTTACGTTAATTATCGTAAAAATAAATTTTATAGAATTTTTCGGGTCCTTACCATATTTTTGTCATGATTTTGATAAACAAGTTTTATAACCCCATTGTATAAATTATGACGTTTTATATCAATTTTTTCGGATCTTTATATTCTTCCCTCCTGAAAAAGGTTTGTCCTCGAAACTGGAATTAAGAGAATTTAGAAACTATCATTAAATGAATATGGTATCCCTAATGTATTATGATCGTGACTGCGCTTTGTCACGATCGTGATGCGATATATAAAATCAAACAAAGCTTATATCCATATGTTATAATCATTACAAGGGCTGTCAAGGTCATGACACCTTTGTTTCACACAGTCCAATAGCCTTTGACAGTGTCATGACCATGACAAGGGTCCAATGACACCTCTAACCATTATCGTATCCAAAATACCCACAAAAACAATCCTTAAGTCACACTGGACTTCAAATAACTCTTTATTGATATCATATAAGCTTCACCCTACGAGTTACGACTGAGTAGGATTAGTGTAACAATTTTTAAGTAAAACACTAGTCGAAAGAAAGCATAAAGCATCAGAAAATCCAAGGTTTCTGGCATTGCAAAGAAGAAAGCCTCAATGCAGCCTATTACGACCAGTGGCAGAGAACATAGAGGTACCACGAATAGTATCGAGTACAGGATCTTCTTGATAATCGGATGTATTGTGAGTTATGGTGGTAATGAAACTCTAAATTTGTGAAGAGTTTGTTGAGGTTTCATCTCCTATTTATAGTACTTAGTATTTAGAAAGGAAATCCAAGGACATCTGGATTTTGAACTGCGTGTGATTCATTTATCACGCGTGGGAGACTTTGCCTAGTAAAGAAAAAGGAGATTTGGATTCGATAATTTTTAAGCATAATTTGAAATCCCGTTATCTCCTCACATCCCGATGATTTGATCATTTATTGATACATGCTAAACTCAACCTTAATTTTGTTGCTCCCAGATAACTATCACAATTCAACTCCCAATATTTAGCATGAAGCAAAGGAAATAAGTTTGATGGCAATACCAAATATAGGAATTCTGGTCTATCAATCCAAGAAGTAGGCATATGTTTATGCTTCTGTATAACAACTTAACCACCTAAACAAATAACTTGTTATAACTTTTCCATGAAGATAGATTTTCTTTCTCAACGATTCTCAATTCCTATTTTAGAATACCAATTTCAAAGGAATTATTTTTTTGGTTTCTAAATCCTCAAACATAAGTGTACGTCTCTTGACATCTGAACCCATATGACTTATAACTTAGAATATAAAACAGCATAAGCAAACACTAGTGGATCCAACCAGCACAGTGAACATAGACTATAATTTAATTTATATGGTCGTACAAATACCATAGACAATTATCTTTGTTGTCCAAGAGATTTTTCACTTATGTAAGTAATAACTTCAGATTTACCATATATCAGCATTGATAAGCAACAGAAGAATACACAAAAGCATATATTTAGAAAGCACACATGTGCATATTTCTAATAAAGAATATTTTGAGGATACAGACTCAAAAACATTGGGTGTATAGCTCTTATTTCTTACTTCTAGTGTTACCATCAGAGCATGTTTTCTCAATGTCATTTGATGGCACATCCTTTTACTATCAAAATCCACGATCATCATTCTCTTCTATATTTTCATCTATATAAGCATCACTGTGAATCTTAATAATCTTCAATCATAATTATAATATTGTCAGAGCACAAAAAGTCTTATATCTGATTGTTATTCTCAATAGATGAACTATCAAAATGTGAAATTTTATTAATATCGTATAACATCGTCTTATAGCCGCATCTCTACTTATGATAGCATAAGATCAAACATTTAGGTCCTAAGACTAATATAACTGGTATCATGACATATCGCGTTACAACATCCAATTCCTCAGGTGCTGCGAAGAAAAATGCTATGATACTGATCACCCCACCAATGAGCGTAAGGTAGAAAGTCATTACAAACAACACTCCAAGGAAGAACTTCACCACTTGTTTGATCATCGGATGCATTGTGTTTCTCTTTGATGAATTATAAGAAGTATTGATCCTTGAACCACGAAGGAGTTCAATGACGTTTCACTCCTTATTTATACTACTTAGAGTATAAAGGGAATCAAGATAAAATCTAGATAAACTCTAAATTTTCTTATCTCCATGATCATGTTGATCTGCAAAGTGACCCTATTCTCATGCGTGGATACTTTGTCAAGCAAGACAAACGAGATCTAGATTTGATATCTTAATCTTTGACATAATCTGAAATCTCATTGTCCCATCATATTATCATAATTGTTCAGATATTGATCCTTGTCAAGTTCAACCTAGTCTAACTGCTCTTAAGCAACCACTATAATTCATTTAGCACAAGGTAAGCAAGATTGATTCATAGACATTGTTGAATCTTAGAATCCCGGGTGAATAGAATAGAAGATATAACATGAGTTTCTGTATACGAATATCAACCTTGAACACTATAACTTACTCTTTTTTATACTACGAAGGCAATCCTTATTTACAGCTCTCAAATTTATTCCAAAATATTAATTTCATAATATCCCAAGAAATTCTTGAACATGAAAAAATTTTCTCTTTATCGCTGAAGTTTTCAGTCTTGTCAAGCTAGCAGTTGACATTTGTGGATATGTTTTGCATTAAGAAGATGAAATCTTCAAATTCTTTCTGAAAAGTTTCCTGCCCTTTTGTCATAGTTCTCACTACTTGGTTTGTACTCCATGTGTTTCTGGAGGCTCATATGAGATAAACAATACATCTTTTTATATATCTCCAATAACAAATTGTCATTGAGAGTTTAAATTTCACACATCACTATATTTTCTAAGTGTAGTTAATATAACACTGGCTTATCTCATATTTTACCCTTTCTTATATTCCAAAATTTGATATAAGTGTCTTCAATTCAATAATCAAAATCTGAGATTTGCAAACATATCAAATCTTCACCAGTATATGCCCTCAAGTTCCATTTCCAACTTGATTCTATGTGATCTCTAATCATAAAGTCATAACTTAGGCAAACGTTAAATCTCGAATTGATACACGATTGTGAATCCCAAAACGAATTTTGTTTTCTTGTTCTTGGATCAACAATTCATGGATTCATATAGAACATATATTTAGACTGATGTCTCTTACAGTTCATCCAGTAATATTTTCAATGCTCAATAAGCAGGTTCTTAATTCCGAGTTGATGTATTCTTATGAGATTCAGTGAACCTTTATTCCAAAATACATATTTGAGAATACAACACTTATATCCTCAAAAGAAAATATCACTATCATCCAAGTCTATAATATCTTACGATTATTAAGGCATCCAGCTCAATGTTTAACCCAAGGGGAATAATTAACTCAGCATTTGTTGCTTCAAATTTGTTATTCCATTCCCAATAATCCTTTATCTCAGCATAGAACAAAATATGAGATCGTTGACTATAATCATTTTGTCATGAATTATGTATAACAAAGCATTTCATTGCATAGAGATGATCTAAATAGGGGAGGCAACCCACATAATTCTCATTTTGGCTAAATCTGTAGGTCTATTATCTATCTCAATTATTGAACATAAGGTAATCTTATTCCAATAACATGTCCACCTTATGTGCAATATGTCCCCATTCTCCATCTCAAACTTTATACATTTATTAATAATTGGTAAATTTCGCTATCAATGTTCAAATACATAACAATTATCCTATATATCTATTCATCCTCTTCAACCGAACACTTCATAGTTCGTTTCACAAAGCTATACTTCTTGAAGGCTAATAAAAAATTAAACATTTTTTTTTCATGCTCTCCCTATTATCATAGTTCACATTGTTGCATATTTTTCTCATACTTCATTTCTGAAAGCACATTAATGTGTTACATCATGTTGAAAACATGTATGTTTAGCCAGAATAGCACCTTTTCTCACTAAGCAGGTATTGTTATTCTCTTGACGGCAAAGAAGATCACATATATAATTTAACTTTCCAATATCAAGTGTATTAACTTCTCATACTTGAGCAAGATTGCTCACATACATCAAATCATGTATTTGTCTTTCCACCCTTCATGATCAAATTATTACTCGTCTCAGAGAGTGAATCTAATTTATTTACTCAACCTATTTGACTCGTTCCTCTCGCATTGTACTCAATACATGTTGCAATCCTATTCCATTATAAAAAATATCTTCTCATTATCCTTAAATTCTATCCCAAACAACACGTAGTAGCGATACTAAATAAGATGCTCATACAACAGTTACAACCCAGTTACAACTCAGTGTTATAATTGTGCCTTTGATGAGACTTATTCAATTTCAACTTATCAAGTTTTATTCAGCTTTAGTAAAAGGGACATTGGTGAAAGGGGATCAGCCAAACCAGAGTCCAGGGTCTCCTGCAGTGAGTTTCTCTCATACCAAAAAGAACCTCACAGGGTCGATGAAAGAATGTTATCACAAAGTCACTGTATAACACAAACAACGGACACAACGCTCTGTGTTTTATACCATGTGATTATCTCACCAATTTATGGATTTATGCCAGTTTCACACATTCATCCTCATTATACCAAAAAACAAGGCATAACACACACTATGCAACAACACTCCACAACACTCAGTATTTAGCACGTAACATTTACAGTCACTATTTTATGTTAGTCACATTTAGTGGCTACATCCAAAGATTGCAATGCATATTATTATACTTAAGGTATAATAATACACATCGTTACACACAACAAATCTAAACATTATCTTTTATCACAGTTCTTGACATGCACACGTTTAGCCTCGTCCTTAAGTGACGACGAGCAGTGTCTCCGAATCCCATAATATAATAGGATATGCGTATTAAGACATGCCCTTGTGAATGATTGTTCACGTTATTGAATTAAGTATATTTATTCGTACTTCTTGAAAAACCGTTATAGTAACATTATGTGATGATGCCAAACTTTGAGAAAAGTCTTTGATACTTATTTTGATAGTCCATGATGATGATTTTATGTATTTATCATCATTAGAAGTGTTTGTGAACATTTGGAGTTATTTCGGGGCCAAAACGGTTCAATTTCGGATTCTGTCCAACATGATCCTTTGACACGTTTAAATGTATAACTTCTTTTATATAGCTCCAAAAATTATTTTCTAAAATTCTGCATAAGCTAGACTTCTTAATATTTTCATTAAATTAAAGTTTTATCACGCAAAGTTACCAATAATAGCAATTTAATCATTCAATTTTATATTTTCTGCTAGATCAGATAGTTTGACGTTTCTTTACTAATCAACTCATAACTCCTTAAATATAACTCCAAATATAGATTTTTAAACTTTTTTAGAGACTAGACTTCAAGACTTTCCATTGATATAAGGCTCGTTTTCTAACTCTTTTAGTGTAATTTCAGATCAAGTCACAAAATGATCTTTGTAACCAGTTTTTATACATTAATATATCTGTATGTTTTGATTTATATATTGAGATTCACAACTTTAAATCATAATCTATATATTTTATCTAAAACTAGACATGTGGGGATTTAACATATATTAAAATCAAAATTTATCACACAGTCTATGATTTTTCACAAAAATTCTAAGAAAGATGATCACCTTCTCGTATTGATGATGAAAGATCCTTGTCGGCTTATAACCCTAACTTTTCCTTTTCTCCTTAAACTCTTCTTCTTCTATTCTCTTACTTATCTCTTCTCTTGCATGACAAGAAGTGTTTTTATGTTTGTAAGAAGTTTTACAAGGAGAAGAGAGCTTGTATTTATGGAAAACTAAATCAAATAAAATAGTTTTAGTGGATAATTAGTGGGTATTTAGTGGATAATTAATGGAAAAATATTTTAATTTAGATGAAGTAGAAATTGATATAAAGGAAAATAAGTGCCAAAATTAGGTTTAGATCATCGTATAAATACGGTATTTTCATATTAAATCCGTATTTTCCCGTATTTGCATATTAGGATTGCATTTCATTCATATTTAATATTTTTATATATTATATCGTCAAACAAGCCTTTTACCCCGTAAAATAAATTATAGTATGATTATTTATTATTCACGTTAATTATCGTGAAAGTAAATTTTACGAAATTTTTCTGTTCATTACCATATTTTTATCATGATTTTGATAAACGAATTTTACATCCTCGTTGTATAAATTATTACGTTCAGTAATATACTATTTTTGTTATATTTTGAGAAACTAAATTATCCCAATTTTTTTTCGATCTTTACATTCTCATATTACGCAACATCCGCCAATGATCGCTTGCTTCTTGCTTCTATGCCTCTCGATCGACCGACATCACGATGGTATCAAGACGTAGCGGGTGATGGGTTGATCAATGATTGGGAAGCTTTCGTCAATGCCACTAAACGTCGATTTGGTCCTACTGAATATAAGGATCCCGTCGGCCATCTCATAAAGCACACGCTGTCTCGGTCAATTTTGGATTAACACAGGGTTTTCGAGGAATACTCCAGCAAGGTAATCGACTTACCTGCAGGATTTCTTAAAGCGCTTTTATATTCGGATTTCGTCCAAGTATTGGACGAGCTGTTGTTGCTCAAAGACCAAGTGATCTTCCTGAAGTGTTCGCTCTGGTAGAACACTACAAAAATTAACAGTACAGACGACTAAGATTTTTAGTCACTAAATTGTGAAATTTAGCCGCAAAAACCAAAGGGCGGCTAAATAGTGACTAAAAGACCTCCTCGCGAAATCCTTCCTCGTTAACTGATATTGGCGACCAATGTTAATATTTAGTCGTTAAGTTTGGTGACTAACAATTCTTTTAGTCGCTAAGTTTGGCGACTAATAAATCTCTTAGTCGCGAAGTTTGGCGACTAACAAAGCTTTTTTAGTCGCCAAATTTGGCGACTAACATAGCATTTAGTCGCCATTTTTTGACTTGGCCTAATAATTCAAGTCTTGCGACCATTCATATTTTTAGTCACCATTTTTGCGACTAAACAGGTATATTGATCCCTAACTTAGCGACTAATTAGCTAAAAATTGGTCTCCAAATTTAGCGACTAAAAAAATTTTAGTTGCCAATTCTGTATTTCAAATCGCGTAATGCACTGTTTTCTTGCGTTCTACCCTGCTTTTATACACATCCAACCGGGACAGATAAGAGGTATTAAATCTAACACATTTCCATTGTCGAGTCCAATATCCAAACATTACAAACACTTATAATGTCTCAAATCCAAATCATAAAGTGCGACGTGCTTGAAGTACATAAAACATTCAACTGTGTAATACAAACTTTTCGCAAATATCATATCAATGTCATCGGCTAGTGTTGTGAAGGAGGCTGTGTCTCTGACCCGGTAAACGGATTACAGCTCATACTCGGAGTTAGGTCGACGATCATTTCCCGTACCATTCGTTTCAACTCTTCCATATCCAGGCAAAACAAATGTCGCATATTCAAATGTTGCAAAAGATGCAGGTTGTACTGCAAAATGTTGCACACCTTCTGTAATTCTCTGTTTGCTTACAATAAGCGATTTAAACGATATGAACAGTAAGAAACAGTTGAGCTTACATGCCCATGCTTGAGAACAACGGTCATCGATAAACAACACCTCGTCTGAATCCTCAGATCGTTTCTTTGATCTGGATCGTAAGTAGACCTCGGACAATGTGGGAACACGTCCTAATTCGTCAGTCTTAATGCAAAAGGAAAATGAACTTGGAGGTATCAGCAGTTTATAGTAAAGAAAAACATGTGACAGGCTAAGATGTAAAGCCTAGGTAGCGTTGATAACAGAAGCATTCGGTGAAAATAATAGGTCCTGCGGTAAGAACTAACCATTTTCTTCACAAGCTCGGCAGTGGACATGGAACCTTGGTAATGGGTTCCGACTCCGTCGCCTAGCTTTCTCCTGTTTGCTTTACCGACAATTGATCTTTTCTCAAAGCTGGGATCAGAATGGGCTTCAGGAGAAACGGAATGTACCTCAGGCGATAACCATGATGGCAAATGATCCGCCAGACGCTTTGCTGCCTTGTTTGCAGTGTCCGTTAAGCGCTTCATGCACTTACGCTTGAACTCCACAAAGACCGCTTGTGCATGCTCTGCATCCCATTTGAATTTTGCCTGCAAGGAGATTAAGCCGTAGGACAAAAGCAAGTAGGTCATGTGCTCGAAAATGGTCTGTTATGTACATATCATGCATCCAGGCGATTTCAAGTCAAATATCAACATAAAAGCAGTGGTCTATTGTGAACACAAAGCACTTTGAAATGGTATTTTGACATGTCATGAACTTTTCCTGTGCATAAACCTCAAAAATGGTATATCCTGAACTCAGCATAGAGTAGGACAAAAGGAGCTTATCAAAAGCAGCTTATCAATTCCGATAATTGAACTCAGCAGGACAAAAGCAGCATGCATTTTTCAATTAGACTTCAATTGAAAACCAGCATTCTTATCAAATATCAACACAAAAGCAGGTGCATTATAATGTTAGTGACAGTTTACAAGCTTTACTCTCTTGCATCACATGATATGTTCAATTCGGTAGCAGCTTATAATGTTAGTGGCAGTTTACAAACTTATAATGTTTGTGGCAGTTTACAAGCTTATTTTTTTACATATACAATCTACCACGTCAGTAGCAGCTGACCATATGATTGATGTTACAAGAGGAATACTTACCCTGAAATGCTTCCAAATCATATGTCGATCATGTGCGGGGAGACGCGTCCAACATGTATATGGACCATTGTAATAGCTTCTTATCGCATCTCCCACCGCGGATGCAACCTTATAGTTAATGAACCTGAACATAAAACAGAGGATTATCACAACCAAAAAAAATAGTTGAACAAACAAACTAATAAGAATCACATGTTACCAGTGCATTACCACAATCCATTGGGATCAAGTTTATATTGTGCTAGTAGATTCCCAGTTTCATCGGTAATGATGGATGAAGATGTGGAAGACTCCAGGCGTTGGTCTGACAACGGACTGGAAGTAAGAGGGTTCAACAGTATTTGAGGTGTCATCACATTCGTTGTACCAGTAGGCAAGGACAAAGCCGGTGGCTCTTGAAGTTGTCTTCGTGATGCGGACTCCAATTGGCTTTGCGCACGTCTTTGGAAAGCTCTAAGTTTATCTTGTCTTGACATCTGAAAAAATATCAATAAAACAGAACTCATCAGAGACAACAGAAAAGGATTGTGAGAATCAGTTATTGCAAAAATATGACAAAATCGAGCTGCTTTTCAAGAGATTGCCACATATTGATGTGTGTACATCAAGTATACTGCCAGGATGCACATCCAAGCTGCATGACTACATAGAAAAGTATACATTTCTACTACTCAAGTAAGTGTACATCAAATATACTACCAGTTAACATCGAAGCTGTTGTTCAACAGAAAAGCATACTACATATGTAAGTGTACATTTCTGTTTTGCTACATGACTGCATATCCGTTTGTGCATTTATTTCAATTTTGTACATCCAAGTTTGCTCAAGTTAGTACAAGAAAAGCATTCTCCTCATGTTTTGAAAGGAAAACATTGGTGTAATATCGAACATTTGGAGCAAAACACAGAACATGCTGAATGTTACAACACAAACACAGAACATCAAAGGTTAACACTACAACTACTGAACTTATATTAATAGAACACGGCTAAGTATTAACAAAAAATTTCCAGCAGTCAGACTACTACCTGCAAACAAACAAAAATAAAACTATTTCACACTCATATAATGGTGATCACATGAATCTGTATAAACCACCATCAACCACATGTATCCAATAACCAAAAAAACCATTCAAGGATCAAATAGATAGACACTAAAACTGAAAGATGAATCCAGCGTAAAGCTAAATTTCGGAAACATAGCGGGAAACAGACAAAGTACTGAGAATTCCTTCACAGTATCCTGCTTTATCCATAGCAGTA
The DNA here is from genome assembly GCA_035668315.1 of Drosera spatulata. Lineage (NCBI taxonomy): Eukaryota > Viridiplantae > Streptophyta > Magnoliopsida > Caryophyllales > Droseraceae > Drosera > Drosera spatulata. Next base: position 7,643 of record JAOVYX010016916.1, on the reverse strand, counting down.
AGACACACGAGCAGACAAAACTGCCAGCCAAAAACCAAACAAAATTCTCATGGCAGCGAAATCCAAATCCACAAACAGAGTACGTCCAATGAAGCTCCTTAAAAATCACAGCACCTAGCAGGAAAATAATCACTTCACAGTCAACACAGATATCTGATTGCTATTCTACACAAAATTTCTAATTGATTCACCTTCCATACTGAGAAGAACAATGATTAGAAGCTTACATACAAACAACAATCTGTTAAATCGAAGAGAAAAAACAACAGCACATTAACTTCGTCAGAAAGAGCTCAGCGTGTCATAGGATTATAGGAACATAACATGCCCTCGTTTAAGTTACATACTCAACTAACATGTAACTACTTTCATCAAAATATAACCTCATCCAGGTTACATATTGAACTCACTAGTGATTACTTTCCTCAAACCATAAACCCATCATAGTCAAAACTCACAATATTTATCAGCAAACTACAAAGCAATGACAGAGAGGTCATTTCCTAAACTCCAACAAAGAAACTTGGACTTCACACGCCCGTCATTGAATTTCCTTATAGAAAGCAAGCAAAAACCGAAATATCGGCATCGATCCAATTACAACCTTGATGAAGTAAACAGAACTACAGGTGATTAGTGTCAAATTTTACTTAGCAAACAGTATCTAAGGCATACAAAATCCAGAAGCGCATATTTTTTATGATCTGCAACGTGAACAGCCACAAAACCTCACCCATCTCAACAAAAACATGAACAGCCTGTTGCCCTGCAGTGAAACCATGAACAGTTTATTGCAAGAGACCTACCCCTCATCAGAGTAATTATACTAGTATCAAAAACCAATGAATCCCAAGCATGGATTATTAATCCATAGCGTCAAACGCCCAATTCATCAGAATATCTTCGCATACACATATAATCTCAGTGCAACGCATAACAAAGCACACCAAAATCACTTGCTAATTAAGGTTCACTCAAGATTGACGCCTCAATTCTGGATACAAACAAAACCCAATTACAAACACGCATATAAGATTGGATGCAAGACTGGGCAGAGGCAAGCTTTACTCAGCGATTGAACGGTGTTTGAGGAGGAGATTTGGGGATGGGGCGACGGGGCTGGCGGAGTGAAGTGCGGTGTTGGGGCAGAGAAATGAGAAGCAGGCAAAGAAAATGTGGTGTCGGGCTGGGGAGGAGGAAGATGACCAATTTGTAACCTAATTTGACGACTAACAAGAAAAATAGTCGTCAATTTGACGACTATATATAACAATAGTGGTCAATTTGACGACTATATATAACAATAGTCGTCAATTTGACGACTAACTAAAAAATAATCGTCAAATTGGCGACTAACTAAAAAATAGTCGCCAAATTGACGACTAACTAAAAAAATAGTCGCCAAATTGGCGACTAACTTAAAAAATAGTTGTCAAATTGACGACTAAATAGAACAATAGTCGCCAAATTGGCGACTAACTTCCATAATAGTCGCCATTTCCCACCAATTTTTTTTAAATGGGATAATTGGTATTGGCGACTAAAATGTAAATTTTAGTCGCAAAAAGAGCGACTAACATTTTTCATTAGTCGTCCATGTCCCTATTTTTTTGTAGTGCGAGTCTACGAAGATCAGTTTGCGGACGATGAACTAATTCAATGTGACAACATGTTTCAACCTTCAACTCTTATACCAATGCAAAACCAACTGGACTCTCTAGCATCTTTACCAATAAAAAAGTTGTCCCAAGCAGATATGCAATTGCGCCGCGAGAAAGACTTGTGCTATAATTGTGACGAAAAATATGTCTACAGTCATAAATGTAAAGGCAAGGCTACTTTGCTCTATTTAGAAGAAATGGATAATGGTATTCGACCTCGGGAAGAATCACCATCAGTATCGCCTCGGAGCATAAGCATGAATAGCCTTGAGGACAAGGTTCATTTGAAGCGGGGAGGAATCTAACGAGAAAGTTTTTATCATTATTTCCATTCTAATTATTATCTTAGATATATTTAGTTTAGCAAGATATATTTAATAGGGATGCAATTCTGTTTTAGATGGATTAGATTTAGTTTCCAAATATCCATGGTTGTAGGCTTTTAGTATTTAAACAGATCGTATGTTGATGGCGAAATGTGAAGTTAAACAACAATTATTTCCTTTGCAAGTTTATCTTGTTCTATCTTACCCTATCATGTTACAATGGACGCCAGATTTACCCTGTCAATCTCTACCTCCAGAAAAATTAAGCATTAAAGTTGCCGTTCATATAGGAAATGACATTCTAACAGAAATCACGTTCAAGAGGATGAATGATTTCTCGGTCTGTTTGGTATCATTTTTGTTTATTATTTTTTTTTTTATTTTACTTGCTTTTGAAACAGAATTGTTTGAAATCACTTCTATTTCCTATTTTTTTTTCTTAAATGGATGAAACTGAAGCAAAAAACGAGAATCAGAAAAAATAATTTTCGGTTTCTATTTTCTATTTCATTCTAGTGCATTATTTAAGATTCTTTACATAAAATCATTTTATTTTGTAAAATGATTTTGGTTTTCGCTATTGATTTTCTATTTTTGTTACTGATTTCGCTTTCTTCAACTTTGAGCAACAATACCAAACAACCTAAGAGGCTGTACCATTAAGTAATCGATTGCATAGTGACTACTAGTCTATCAGCCCGTGCGATTAATCCATAGAATAAAAATATAAAACGATACTTGTTTATGTACGAGAAAAAAAGAAGAAGATATATTGTAACGCTCCGACTTTTCATTACTTATTAATGATACATATGATGTCACTATCGTTGGCCCAACGCCTCACCTAGGCAAAAATTATACTTATTTATTCAGTGTTATCAAAAGAGACATCCGCGAAAGGGGATCAGTCAAACCGGAGCCCAGGATCTCCTATAGTGAGATACCCTTATATCAAAAGGTCGATGAAAGAATGTCACTACCAAGTCACTATATAACACATGCGACAGACACAACGCTCTTTGTGTTTTATATCACGGAATTATCTCATCAATTATGGATTTACACTCTTTTCACACATCCACCCTCATTATACCAGCAAATAAGGCATGACACACACCATACAACAACACTTCACACCACTCAGTATTTAACACATAGCATACAGTAGTTACAGTCCGTATTTTACGTCAGCCACATTTAGTGACTACGCCCAAACATTCCAATGTATGTTATTATACTCACGGTATAATAAGACGCATCGCCACAGACAATAAATCTAAACGTTATCTTTTATCACAGTTCTTAGTATGCACACATTCAGCTTCGTCCTTACGTGATAACGAGCAGTGTCTTCAAGTCCTATAATATAATAGGATATGCGTATTAAGACACTCTTGTGCATGATGTTCACGTCATGGAGTTAAGCATATTTGTTTGTACCTCTTGAAAAACCGCATGATAATATTATGTGGTGGTGACAAACTTTGAGAAAAGATTTTGATACTTATTTTGATAGTCCTTGATGATGATTTTATGTATTTATCATCATTACAAGTGTTTGTGAACATTTGGAGTTGTTTCGAGGTTAAAACGATGCATTTCTGAATTCTATCCAATATGACCCTTCGACACATTTAAATCTATAACTTCTCAATTACAACTCCAAAAATATATTATAAAATTTTACATAAACTAGACTCTAATATTTTCATTGAATTAGAGGTTTTATCATGAAACTTTATCAATAATAGCAGTTTATTCGTTTAAATTTATATTTTTTGTTACTTTAAATAGTTTGACCTTACTTCACTAATTTGCTCATAACTCTCTACATACAACTCCAAATAATTATTTATAAACTGTTCAAGAAACTAAACTTTAAGGGATTTCCATTGATATAAGGCTCGTTTTCTAACTCTTTCTGTGTAATTTTAGATCAAGTCACAAAGTCGATTTTGTAATCAGTTTTTTACTGATTAACATATCCGTATGTTTTGATTTATATCTTGAGATGCATAATTTTAAATCATGATCTATTAATTTTATAAGAAACTAATCATATGAAGATTGAACATCTATTAAAATCAAAATTTATCACAAAGCCTATGATTTTTCATAAAATTTCTAAATAAGATGATCACCTTCTCTTATTAATGATGAAGGATCCTTATCACGTTGTAACCCTAACTTCTCCTCTTCTCGTCAAACTATGCTTCTTCTCTTCTCTTGGTTATCTTTTTTCTTGCTTGACAAGAAGTGTTTTTATGTTTGTAAAAAGTTTTTCAAAGAGAAGAGAGCTTGTATTTAAAAAAAATTAAACCAATTAAAATAGTTTTAGTGGATAATTAGTGGGTATTTAGTGGATATTTAGTGTGTAAATAATTTAATTTAGGTGGAGTAGAAATTGACATAAAGAAAAATAAGTGATAAAATTAGGTTTAGATCATTTTCGTATAAATACGATATTTTCGTATTAAGACCGTATTTTTTCATATTTATGTATTAAGGTTGCATTTTATTCATATTTTGTATTCTTTTCTTATTATATCGTCAAATAAGCCTTTTAACCCCTCAAAATAAATTATAACATACGATTATTTTCTATTCACGTTAATTATCGTGAAACTAAATTTTATGTAATTTTTTTGGGTCCTTACCATATTTTTGTCATGATTTTTTATAAATGAATTTTATAACCCCGTTGTATAAATTATAACGTTCACTAATATATTGTTTTTTCATTATTTGAGACAATAATTTATCATGAGATATTCGGGGTAATACATATATATTAAAACCATATATAATAGCGATAGAAGTCGGGTTAGATATGCAACAACTTGTTTGTCATAGATTTTACACATGAGATATTATTACCAATGAGAACTTCATTGATTTTTTTTTAATTATTAAAATGGACATATAATTATAACCAAAGATTCAATAATTTTTTATATTAAATTAATTTATCACAAAATTTCATCTCGAGTGTTAAACCAAATTGAATAGAACGCCTAATAAATTTTTGTGATTTATTGTTTTTTAAATTTTTTTTTGGTACCTACTTTCTACTTACTTAATCTTTAATCACAATCATTAGATAAAAATTAAACGGTCAAGATTTAAGAAATTAAAATAGAAGACAAAGTCATATCCATTTGTCTAGTATATGGTGCAGGAGTTTGTGCAATTCCCTCTTCACTTGGATTTCCATTGATCAATCATATATATAATACATATACCATGCTTGATATATATAGTAACTACGAGATATCAACAGAAATATATACATTCTCTAATAGTCCCTAACACGCCTCCGCAATCGGTGCGGGAGGGAGACCAACGCTCTGGCTGGACCGAAACTCCGTAAATAGCGATGACATAAGTCCCTTGGTTAAGATGCCAGTGCACTGATAAGAGGAAAGGTATGCAAAACACGAACAAGCCAAGAGCGGCCTTCTCACAAACGAAATGAATGTTGAGTTGGAAATGCTTGGTGCATTGATGCTGGACTGGGTAGAGGAGAGATAGACATCGCTCACATTGTCATAATGCACTAAGGTGGCACGTGTCATGGGACAACGGAGCTCCAGGAGGAGGTTTCGTATCCAGCATGTCTCGGCAACAACGTTAGCCGCACCTCTGTGCTCAGCCTCACCACTGGAACGAGAGAAAGTGGCTTGCCACTTGGACGATTAGGAGATAAGATTGGCACCCAGAAAAACACAGTAGTCGGATACAGAACGACAAGAGTTAGGGCACCCGAGCCAAGCAGCGGCAGAGTATGTCGTAAGGGTTAGATCTGGTGAGGCATAAAGCTGTCGGTCATAGTCAGGAGCCGAACCAGGATTTGGGGATGAGGGGCCCGGTCATGACTAATATATGTCTAATATAAATTATCAAGCTTATATGAATTATTGTTTAAAAAAATTTAGACCAGGTGATTGCTACTTAACAATAGAATTTCTATTAAAATTGGTATAGTTTTTTTTATTATTCCCTCTGTTCCATAGTAAACGCACTACGTATTTCGATGCAAAGTTTAATACGCATACAACGGCGATTAAACGTAGATTTTTTGTAAATTTATTGTGAAACATCAATAATTATGTAAATTACGTATTTTAACCTAATACATGTTACGGAACGATCAGACATGATTTGATATGAAAATGAGACTTGTATTATTATTTTTTATCAAGAAAGCGAGTTGAAAAAACATGAATTTTAAAAAAGATGAATAAAAAAATAAGTTAAAGATGGATTTTCTTTCAAATATAGACAAAATAAGGAAATCAATGAAGTTATTTTTATTTCTTCTCGGCTTCCGTACCATAGAACGAAAGCACGAACTGTAGCAGTGTTGTAAACCTTAAAGCGTACTCAGCAACGTTTTTGTTTCCTTGAATCATGAATGTAAACTCATCTCGCATTTCTTCCCTCAAGGATTCTGGATAGAACTTATCACGGATCAACTCTTTGAACTCCTCCCAGTCAAAGATAGGAAGTTCTGCACGCTCCGCGACTGTGCTCCGCCAATTGTTAGCATCCCCCTCGAGGTAGTATACCCCGAAGTGAGCCTTCATATTCTCTTGGCAGGCGATGAGGTTAAAAAATTTCTCGAGGTCGCCGATCCAGTTCTCAAGAACAGTTGGATCGTCATCTCCAACATACCGCTTTGGGCGGTGTGCGTGGAACTGACGGAAGTACCTTGCGCTGTCGGGCTCAGTATGTTCCGCTGCTCCTCTTCTTAGCCTTTGGAGTTCCTCCATCATCACAACCATTGGATCAGCTGGTGGCTGAACCGGGGGTTGATTCCCCACAGAAGAGATGCTGATTCTTTCCTGCATCGTAGGGTTCTGGGCTTGCGTACAAGCCACCGAGGGGTGGTGTGACTCTGATGAGCCCTCGGATTGAGTGGTTGCGTTCAGAGTATGAGCCATTGTCCTATACGTTAGACATTGTATAAAGAAGATGTCATTTCAATTTGTTTTTGTTGTCATTGCATTAATTCAACTTCTATGAGCTAATAAAGTTCGGGTTCTACATTAAACATTCATCCTTGAACTAAGCAATAACCTTTACATTAGATTACACACAACGCCTAATGAAACATTAATGATGAAGCCAATGTCATAAGCATTCATACAAATCAGTTACAAAAGAAACATAGAGATCGAGCGAAATTGAAACACACATTATTACATGGTTCAGAAGATTCACACAGAAATACGCACACATTATTACATACCCCTTAAATCTCGTTCTTTACCACGAGGCAAGACCATCAATAACCTTATTAGCAACAATATCAAAGTTTATGACCCATTTGTCATTCACAAAATACTTCTTATACGGTTCCCCATCAAATAACAGCTCTGGATAGTGATGATCCATTTGGACAACGAGTAGAAAATAGCCTTTACTTGATATATGGGATGCTCTATATCATCGTCTATCCTTTTGAGTTCCCGAATGGTCTTCTTAAGTTTGTGGAGATGATCCTTCATACGGGTTCGAAGCCCTATCCTACGAACTCTCCTCGAGATGCGCTTAGGGTTTAGTCCTTGGCTCCTTGCCGACACCATCCTACACAAAATACTTCTTATTTAGTAAGGTGACCAAACATAGATAGTAGATTGAAAACTTAAAGCAT